>CATLJY010000153.1:137759-184085 GCA_949987705.1 Thereva unica
TATAATAAACACAATATGCATATAATTTTGCAGTATTTTTATTTTTATTTATTCTCAAATGTACCAATAACAGTGTGATTATTTATTCAGTATTTTTTATTTCCAATAGCCGTGTTTTTTTAATAAACTATATAGTTCTTCCCCATACAAATCTCAAAACCCAGGTTTTATGGGGGTTTCTATCGAGGTTTTGGGAAATTTCTTAATTTGCATATTGCATACTTTCGGGGGTTGGCATGTTGCATACTTTAATTTCGGGTGTTGGCATGTTGCATACTTTCGGGGGTCGGAAAGACGTAATTTAAAAATAAAAACAACAGGAAAGTGATGAGAGCAAATTTATAACAAATAATTGATTTTTTATAACATATTTATTATTTTCTAGCGAGGATTTCGTGTAACAGTGTAAAAAATAGCACTTAACTTCCGTTTAATTTTGAAATTTTAAGCATCGAAGTAGGCGCTTCATGAAATTTCCCTTGTCGTTTTTTTAATGAACTCGATAAAGAACTATATAGTTCATTAAAAAAACACGGCTAATATACGGCGGAGCCGGCGTCGCTTACTCACACATACGCATAGGCCACGCCCACCACACACCGTTTCGGGACATTCTCCGTCCGCGCGCTCCGATTTATAAGACGTTGTCACGTCAAAACCACTCAAAACTGGAAGCTAATGAAAAATATAGTAAATTGCGAAAATTGTACTACAAAAATTCTTACTTTTGATTGTGAAATTACAATGGGGCCTCCTGGAAACAACTACAACTTGTAGTGATCGTCATGCCACTAAGATTCGTGTTCGGACTTGTAGTCCGCTTTGTTCGTTCTTTATACCCCTCCCCTTACTGGACACGATTCGAAAGATATTAACTCTGTTTCAACCGTCCTGTGTTTCAACCGTACCTAGTCTACCCTAAAGGATACTTGATATGATACGCTCCAGTTTTCTACTTTGGATATTTAAATTCCCGCAGACAGCGTGCGGTAAGACCTATGGGGTGCGACAGGAGGGAGGCAGCTTAGGGATGCCAAACTGGATGACATCGGCTCAGAATCGGGACCGGTGGAGAGAACAGTTGCGAGAGGCCATGCCGGTTGTAGAGCCGTTAAAGAAGAACAAGACAGCGTGATGTCCTAGACTGCTCCCTAATTTTGCAAATTCTCCATGCTTAGACTGTGATCCAGCTACCATAAGTTAGACCCTGCACCATATAGTGATCAACGCCTTGCATTATATTGAACATCATAACCGACAAAACTTTAACCAAGTACTACCATCTAACTTATTCTCGCATTTTTGCCAAATTTCAATGCGCTTAAATTAGAGAAAATTTGGATCACAACGTTAAAAGCACACATGTTTCTACAAATTTGTCAATCTCTATCAAAAATTCACTAACCTACAAAATAATAAACAAAAGTTCTTTATTGCGGAGTCCTGCTACTGTAACATGATGCACTCCACCATTTGTCATTTTCTCGAATTCAGACCTCGTACAATCCAACGAATTCGAGTTGACTTTATAATGTTTGCATAATATTCCCAGGCCACAACGAATCATGAATCCGATACAATGCAACATGCTTCTTATATGAGAAGGATCCTTTCGCCTACTGGCTTGCTTGTTTTACACCACACGTCGTCGCAGTAGCAGATTTTCCGGAAGGATATTCTGGCAAGGAAAATTTTATTAAATTGGGCCATCATTGCTTGCGGGCAAGGCAACGAACACTTGTAGTCTATTGTCAGGACGCAAGCTGTGCAATTTGCATAAGGATTCATTCGTTCAGGGCATTGAGGATAGCAGGGATTTTAATATTAGGAGCAGCACCACATGCAGGCTTGTATCGTCTCGTTTGCAGTCACTTAGAATTTGAATTCTTAAGAGCGTTGCCTGCGGCTCCTGGCAAGGAGCCTTTGTATGCAAGCACAGCATCAATGCGGAGACCACAATCAACAGAAGAACTTTGTGAATACATTGGCGAGACCGGAAGCCCATTGTAACGTAACAATGTTATTACAATGCTTTCTATGATTTGGACAATTTTTATTTTTAGTTAAAAGCGGCACTGTAAAGGTGTTATTGCAGTGGATATGCACCTAAAAGTGGGTAACCTTAAATAAATTACGGTTTTCAGTACTTTGTTTATATTACAGCAGACACGAAATGGTGTTATACTAAAATTACATCCACCCAAAAGGGCCTTAACCAGTGTTACTAAAGGCCAAATCGTAAAACTAATTTCGGCTTCTGCTTTATGGCAATTGGGCCTTCCAATTTGATTACCCGAAAACCCCTTTATTTGTGGTTTTACTAACAAAAGCAGAATGTTTACCTACATAAAATGTTTAAGGCCACTTACTGGGGCAATTCCCGCTGTCCGTCAAGTTTAATTGAAGCAGTTTTATAAGTATAATTAAAAAGGGTTCCACACACCAAGTTACACAGATAATAATGAATTCCGTGAGTAAGCGGCGAACGACTTATTAGATTCAGAACTGTGATCCAAGGAATCATAGCATAATATTTATGTAGTTAAGAAGAAAGTGTCGCGATTTAGCTTCTAAGGCAATAGAAAAGTTATGTCCCGCTCATGATTACAGACACTTGGTGATGCGAAGTAATAATTTGCATAATTGAGAAACCTTTTATTTTAATATTGCTTATGTAGTAAAGATGAAGATTAAAAGCTAGATCATTCCGTTGGGGCTTCTTGTTTTATGGACCGTACAAATCCTTAGCAGTAGTTGTACTACTCGTAGACTGATTAGATACCTACTCAAAACTTTTAAGAAAATGACAGAAGCACTTTATTTAAAGAATAAAGTGTCATGTGCTCATATAGTTCAAGAATCTGCCATGCACATGCATCCCTTTAGTCCGTCATGTCGGTCATGGTCCAATGAGTTAAGCTTAGTTCGAAAGGTTTGTGGAGTCTGTGGGTGTACGATATATTAGGGTGTAGCATTTTGTAAGGCCACAAATAAAATGTAAAATTTTCGCAGGCTTCACCTACGCCCCGAATCTCAGTAATGCAAAAGATATCTGTAGGTACATATGTATTGTGATGATTTATGAACTGTTATTTGGTTGGAGTCTGAATTAACGAATTAACTAACTAAAATTGGAACGAGCGATAATTGAAGACAAAGCTTCTCAAATTTGCCGGAAGGAAAGAATATTCCATCGTTGGCTAGAAAAGCTATGGTGAACGAGGGTAAAGATCTAGTAACTTACAAAAGTGAGTTTTGCAGAACTTTTTAAGACATTGATGGTGATGGTGATGAAGGAAGCGACGTTAAAAGATGAGCAGAAATTGTTAGCAGTAGCTCATGACCGCTCGTTAGCAGAGCTCAAAGAGTTAATGGAAGAATAAAGGAACCAGATGGAGCAGAAATTCGAACTATGTCACTCTCTGTCGACAAAAAGCTAGATATTGTTAAGGAATGTGTCAAGATAATTCCATAAGTCTTTCCACTGCGCTAATCTGATAGAGACTTCAGTCACAATTTAATCAAATCAAATAGACATTCAGCAGCTAAGTAGTCAAAATTAAACCAACAAAAAACGAATAGCAAATCAAATAGCCATAATCCGAAATTAAAATCAGTGCCTTATTAACATTCAAAAACAAAAAAAAAAAAAAAAAAGAAAAGTGTGCGCAGTGAAGTGAAAAAAAAAAAAAAAAACTAAGGAAACGTCACCAATTCGGAATTCCACCAACGCCGAACTGACGGACAGCAAGTAAGTTCCCGTTTCCACTTCTCCCGCTCTCCGAGCTAGACAACGCCGGCGCTGCAACAAATATCAGCCAGCTGATCGGAATCATCTTGGTTAAGTAGGCATAACACTGCAGCAAGGCCTTTCGCGTAGGCTCCGATGGTTGCATCGCCGGCTGAGTCAGCCACAAATGAGGTCATGGACCTTGCGCAGCAAAGGTCAATTGGCTAAATTGCCCAGCTAATAGATCAAAGAAGAAGAAGAATTTCCCATATCCATATTCTACTCCAACCAACGCAGTTCCTAAAAAAACTGTCTGGCACTTTGGGAAAGCCAACTGTTTGAGACTTATTCGTTTTTTCCAAGCCACCGACTGGAATTTGTATTTCCGCAGTGCCAGTGCGAACTATGCCGCTCCTTGTATTGTTAAAATAATACGGACAGGAATGTGTTTGTTCATTCCTCATTCTACCATATCTATAAAGCCTAGGCCAAACAGATGGTTCAATGGGGAATGTAAAAACGCGATTCAAGCTAAGGAAGCCGCTTATAAAGCGTACAGATGCCAATGAGTCACTTCGGCGTGAGTATGTCAAGTCGAGAAACTCCTGTAATTCCATCGTCAGGAAGATCAAAGCATCATTTGAAGACAAATTGAGAAGTAAGATTCTCAACACTTACATAGGCAGCAAAAACTTCTGGTCCTTGGTAACTTTCATTAAGAAGAATTTTACCTCTTCTTCAACCCCATTCATTAATGGAAAGGAGGTGATAACAGAAAGCAAATCCAAGGCCGATTTATTGGCATCTCTGTTCGCCTCAAATTCATCCTCACCCGAAGCCGATACGTCACCACCGGTCTTCGATCGCAACGAACATTCAATGGACGGAATTTCCTTCGGGACACGCGAGGTCTATAAATGTCTCAAAAAGTTTGAAGTCAATAAATCCACTGGCCCTGATAATATCCCGCCTATGGTACTCAGGAAATATGCCTCACCCTTGGCTAACCCTCTGCGCAAACGTTTTGTTCTGTCATATTTCTCCGGAGTTTCTCCCAACTCTTGGAAACTAGCTCATGTTTAGCCCATTCCCGAAAAAGGTACAGCCAGCGACCCTTTAAACTACCGCCCAATAGCAAATCTCCAAAATTATGGAGACAATAATCAATAAAAGGCTGATGAAATATCTAGAATCCCACCAAATTATTCACGACCGACAGTACGGCTTTAGACGTATGTCTGACTGAAAACATCAACTAAAGCATCTATGGTTTCTGTGAGTCTGGTTTGGTTGCTCTAGATATCCCCAAGGCCTTCGACAGAGTATGGTATCCCGCTCTGCTGTCTAAACTCCAAGCAATTGATATTGACTCAGTTCTATGTAACTGGATTGAGAGTTTTCTTTCTGCCCGTTCAATCAAAATAGTATTGGATGGCGTTGAATCCAACCCTCACACCATCTCGATTGGCGTTCCCCAAGGGGCGAACCTCTCACCAACTCTCTTTCTTACATTCATTAATGATCTGATCTCAATCCCCTCCAATTCACTTCATAGTTTTGCCGATGACGGTACTCTGCGTTACTCCTACCCTCCGACAACGTAGGACAAGCAAGTGTCAGACCTTGTCTTTTAGAACGGTAGGTTAGGTTAGGTTAGGTTGAAATGGCTGCCCCCACCTGGGAGCCCACTTAGGCACGCTGTTGGGCCCAATGTGATGCCATTCTAGTGTTGGGACATAGTTCAGGCCATTTCAAGCCATTTTGAGCTTTTGATAAAGCGATAGAGTCTAGTGACATCAATATTTTGCAGCTCGCTCAATCCATCAAGGAAAGGTGAGCCAAGGAAGGTCCCTCTTTTCCTTGCTAGGGCGGGACATGTGCAGAGAAGATGGGAGACAGTTTCTTCCTCTTCTTCATTACCACAAATTCTGCATAAGTCGTTGTGGGGAAGTCCTAATCTTTCGGCGTGTGGGCCGAAGGGACAATGACCAGTCAGCACCTTAACCACATGGCTTATCTCCTTTTTGTTCAACTGAACAAGAGATTTTGAACGCTTTGCGCTGATTTTTCTCACAGCTAGTTTATAGGTGGCTAAGGGCATTCCCATTCGGGTTAAGTGGGGTTTCCTTTCCACTTCGGTTCCCTGTCTAGCAAGCCCATCTGCCCTACAGTTTCCCCTAATCCCACTGTGTCCAGGAACCCAACACAGTGTTATATCAAACTGAGTGGCAGTCTCACACAGAGACCTGCGGCAGTTCAGAAGAGTCGTGGATGTTGTGACGACAGAATTAAGAGCCTTGAGGGCCGCTTGGCTATCCGATAGAATACATATAATGTATTCTTATGAGATATATTATTTATCTTCAACCATTCGAGAGCCTGCCAGATCGCAAAAGATACCAGAGCCTACACTGTTCCCAATAGAACGGTAGCTCATGTCCAACTCTCTTAACGCGGACATTGAACTAATCTTGATTGGGGCCGCAAGAATCGTGTCGAGTTCAAAGAAAAGAGAACCAAGTACTGTCTATTCTCCACTAAAACCTGCACCAGCCTTCCCTACATTTCAGTGTGCAAGGATAATATAACAGCTGACCCATCTCTTAACATCCTCGGCCTGGCTTTATCCAACGGCGATGGAACAATCACATACTCCAAGTCACCAAACAAGCGTATCAATCCCTTGGCTTCCTTAACCCGGTGTCTCCACGAGACAGAAATCTTTCAGATATCTGTGCTGGCATTTCCAGATTGCCTGAAAATGTTTCGTGGAGACTACTATGGCAGGACAGAAACATATGGCAAGACGGCTACGTCTTGAAACATGTTTTGGCATTGCCGTCTTGACATCTTTCAAATTTTTCGAAAATTAAAATGGCGGGAATTGAAGTTTGATACACAAGCAATTGTTAGCAGTATTAAATATATTATACGATAGTTCTTTGTCTTTTTTGTGTGGTTTTGTGTATTAGTGGCGAGCTGTCTGTGATGTGGAAAAAATGTTTTTACGGTTTTTATAAAAATTTAACTTTCTTCTAAATAATTTTTTATTTATTTTTAATTTAGTTTTAAATCATTTATTCATTTATTTTTCTAAAATTAATTTGCCAGTGTTTCTTTTTGTTTTATTTTTGCTCTTTTAACTGTAAGTTGATTACGGTTAATGGAATCTAAAGAACATGTGTTTTGTTAGACATGTGCTTAACAGTTTTGTTTTATCCTGTTAATTCTTTTCAAAAGGTTGCAATTTTTGGTGTTTCTTTTAATTTAATTTGTTAATTCATTTGGTCTTAATTCATTATTAAATATTTTTTATCATCCTTTTTAAATATTGTTCCTGGCATTGTAAATCGGCTAAGCCAGGTCAGTGGGCACGATTTCTTTGTTTTCATTTCCCCCTCACTAAAGTAAATTATAGATATCTATACAGTTTTGTGCCCTGTCTTTTTGTTCCTTTGGAAAACTCCTTCCCCTGGTACCGAGTTCTGATTCGAGCCCTGCACTTTGAGTCAAGATGAAGAACATGACGAGAGCCTCCGCACGACTCATGGGAAAAAGGCTACACCCACGTCTAAAACAAATGAGGGGCCCAAAAGGATGGAAGAAGGTACTAGATCTAATGAACAAAGCTTAAAGAATCTCCGAGTAACAAGAAACAGTGTGGTTACAACAAAGAAAAAAAGAGAGTTGGCTCAAATTCCTCACCCCACTTCGCCACAACCTAGCACAAGTTCCTCAGTTATCTCGAAACAAAATGTGAGCAACAAACCAACAGTAAAGCCTTCTGTGAGTTCGGATAAAGCTAAATCCCACACCTATGGGTTACATTGAGCAAAACTCGGGCCCCTTTCATGTCCTTGTACAAAAAACAAACCCTCTAGACGAAATTGTAAACGATCTAAATCCACTCTCCTTGGGCAAATGCCTAATAAGGGCCTCCACCACTGATGTTACACACATCGCAAGGTTGGCACCGGGTAAATGCAGACTTACATTTGACAATGCAACCAACGCCAATAATTTTATTCGAAACTGCCCCCTGGATCCAAAATTCAGGGCATTCATTCCCTTAGGACTTATGGCCACCCCAGTCCTTATTCATCGAATTGATGAAGACTTAACTGAGGAAGAATTGTTGCAGGCCCTCAGAGAGAGCAATCCCTCTCTAGACATCAAAAAAGTTTTTAGAATAATCTGGAAAAGGAAAGTGGAGTCAAATATTTTAACTACTGTGACTAACAAAGTCAAAGTATATATAGGAGGAAAGGTTATCCCAGAGAAACTTAACCTATACTATTCAACCTTCAATGTAAATAGATTTGTTTATGCTCCGTCGAGATGCTTCAAGTGCCAACGATTTGGTCACCTTAGTCGCTTCTGCAAGTCAAAATGGAAGTTTTGTGGAAGATGCGGAGAGGTGAACTGCAATGAGGGCAGGCAATGCAGTAAAGAGGAAAAGTGTGTGAACTGCAAAGGCAACCATAGTGCCTTTGACAAAATATGCCCGATTTTGCTGAGAGAAAAGGGAATCGTTGAGATAATCGATAATGAGACGTGGTGGCTACTCAAGAAAGGATGCCTTGAGGATATTCAAATCTAAAAACAGAACCCAAACGAGACTCAACCTCAAGGAGAAAGCCATCCAACGCGAAGATGGTCCACAAGTAACTAGAAAGGAAATAGTTAATTCAAAGCCACCCGAACACAGAGATAATCTCAAAAAGATATCAAAGGATCCCCAGTCAAAAAATGCAAATGGAGAATTGGTTAAAAGAAAGAAAACCTCTCAAGATCCCACTCCTATTGAAAAATCAAAGTCCCACAATGTGTCCAGCTTAGAAGTCAACAGCTCGCAGGAGTCGGATCTTGACTATCCCTTGGACCTTGACAAGTCAGAACTCCATTTCAACGATTTTCTAAGAGATGTGCGTACAAAGGATAGTACGCTCGTAGGATGGATCAGCTGTGGGCCAAAGATCCATGAAATGTAGAGCACTGACTGGGAAGCTCGTATCATGTCCCCTCTACCTTAAAGGGGACCTCTTATCATTGTCCCGATGAACAACCATCTGTGCCCTCGTTGAACATGACTAGTCCTTATCTGGTTTGAATCTCAGAACTTTTGAACAGGGGGAGGATCCTTATAATTCACTGTTTTTTAGCCCTATGGAGCAAAGTCTCCGATATTAAGGCGCCCACTGATCATTTAGCCTTTTTTGTTAAAAAAAATTTTTTTTTTTTAAATTTTTATTAATCAATGACAATGACAAATTTTTATTGTTAGCTTTTGAATTATTTATATTAGGCACAGCAGCCCACTAAACCTTGTAAAGACTTTTTAATACAAACTTATACAAGACGACATCCCCACTGACTTGGCCCATCAGACTGGGATTGACGATCAGAGAGAGAGTTTCCTTTTCTTTTACTTAAAGAAAAATTTGGCCGATAAAAAAGTTGTACATCAAAGACTCATGGTTATATGGCTGAAAGGCCCGACCATTAAAAGGCCTCTAAGCGCCACGCTAGCTCACAACTAGCACAAAAACAACAACAACAACAAATACATTATAAAATTAGTGAAAATAATGAAATAAAATAATAATGGTTTTTTTAATAAATTTGCTCATTATAAATACTTTCACCACTGACATATCAATGACTTTCACAGTATGACAGTTGTCTAATAATGAAATGTTAAAACTTCAGTCCTGCCAGAAGTGCCCAGTTAAAAATAAATGTTTGTTCGATTCTATCTGGAAAGACTGAAATGTCTGGTTGACATCTGTCTCGTGGAGACACGGGGTAAGAGATGCAAGTTTCTACTTCATCCAGCTGCCCTGGCTACAATCTACAAGTCCTACATTTGTCCCCGCCATGAATATAACAATGTTATAAATTAGTAAAACCCGTAAACATCAATGACGATTTTAAATATCTCAAAGTAAGACTAATGCTAGTTTATGCTCACGACCCCTGGTAACACACAGGATTATTCTTGATATCATTTTTTTAAGGCACAGTTATATGCTAGCCAGAAGAAGAGTGAATCAAAAGCCAACTAAATTATCGAATGAATGGATATTCGGATTTTAGCTGGGATTGCCAGAAACCATAAAATATCATGAAATAACAATCATTTAGAAAAGGAAACATGTTTTAATATGTTGAATATTTTTTAAGGACTCACCTTAGATCACTTTATGCATAATTATATAAAAAAAATGGTCTGTTCTCTGAACTTTTCAATCATCTGCGAAATTTCCAATAACTTAAAAACTTTGTTTATCCTTTTTCATTTTAAATTAGGTAATATTTCAGTTTTATATTTAAAAAAAAGCCTTTATAAATATTATTCTTTTAATCATCAAAAAACTCTTCACGCAATTTATCAATTTATCAAGGTTTTTCATTTGGTTTTGCGTGACTCGGTTTTATGTAATTGCTACAATTATACGAGCCAGAATGGCGACGATTAAAACCATAATTTATTGTCATTTGGCCTTTATTGGTAATAACTTTAATTCAATATTATTGAGTCACTGACATCCAGTCAAAGTGCCTTAACAGAACATGACTCGGCGATACGTATTATGGATGGCTTAAGGGCGTTTATGTTGGTTCGTTATTCAATTTTTTTTTATTTTTAATGCGACATGATGATTGCTTGCTACGGTTTGCTTCAGCGAATGTTGAGATAATCTTTCATAATTTTGTTAAATCGATATTCGCGTCCGTTCGTGCTTGCTTAATTTTTTATTTATTTTAAAATCACTTTATAGTCATGAATCAATAGCAGGCTTGGGTTGTTGAAGATATGAGCACCATAGTAAAAGAATTTTCCGCAGATGTTATTTCACAAGCTACAAAACATTGTCCTGCAACAGCTTCGGTATCGGTTTGCCTAGAAGTGCTCATTGAATGTTTTATTTCAATATTAATATTGCTTATATCTTCAAATGGTAGGGGGTCAAATGGTAGCAATGGCCTCAGGGATCTTTGATGGTGCCGGTACATCAAAGAGATAAATCCTGGGTAACGCCACCTGCGATCTAAGGTCTTCACGATCTAAGATTTTCCGATATGCTGTAACGGTCGGTTGTAACATTTATTTTGGTTGGGAAATTTATTTTGAAATCACCTTGTAATGGGGAATTTGTAGAAAATCACTTTGCGGAAACAGGAAAATTTTAAACGAGTAGGCGAGGAAAAAAATATTTTGAAGAGGACGATTTTTGTTTTGGGAGAAAAATAAAAAAAAAAAAAACGGAATTGATTTGATGCGGTTGGAGTTTTTTTGAGAATTGTTTTAATTGAAGTTGAATTGAAAATACCGGAAAAGTTTTAATTGTAATTTTAATCAGTTTCGGCCTTATTTTTTGGTTGCGAAGAAAACTATTCGCATTCGGGTGCGTGAGTGGGAACGGAACTCGAGATATTTTGTTCGTTTTACAAATAATAAGAAGTCTGATGAGGATACATACCTTCGACAATGATAACGTTGATTTGGGGATTGTATCAAGCGGAGATGATGGTTTTGCAAAGGAAGTCAACATTATAAGCTCCAAGGTTCGACAAACTAAACCTGAGGAATACCCATAAGAAGTTCTAACAACCGATAAGATTGCCCAGCATATGATCTACTGCATAAATGATGCCAATAGTGTAGGTAATTTCATACTCATTTTGACAGCTCGATATATCCAGCATCTGTCTGCCCACCCGAAAAAACTAAGGCGAAGCGCACTATTTAACCCCATTTTGGGGCTCATGTTTTAGTTTTTTTCAATCCATTCCAAAACTTGGTACAGAGAAACAAGAAGGAGAAAATTCGTGTGCTCTGAAAAACCCGTAGGGAAAGCATCAAAAATTATTTTTCTCGGAGGACGCGAAAGATATAATTGATAATTGTCTGCGGTAGAATTCCAACAAATTCTTGCAGTCCAGGAGAGTAAAGACACAAGATTACTAGTAAGGTTTTTTTTGGTTACATTCCTTTTTTTTTATTCGTGAGTACGCCACAAATTAAGAGAAAAAACAAAATATACAATAAATATAAAGAAAAAAACACACACACACAAAAATATACAAAATAAAATAAAAAAATTAGTTCATGATTTTATTTATTACTAAATAATAATTTTAAAGGTAGTTAGTATTAACTTTAATCGTATTTATAATTATTTATGAATTTATTTTGCTCCTTGTTGGAACTATTTTATTCATTCCTGTGTTGTTTATTTCTTGTGTTGTTTCCGGGGAATTTGTTCTTCCGTTAAGTTACTCGGTTGGTTGTAATATCGTTTGTACAAAGCGGGGAGTACTGGTACCATTACTGCGCGTTTTTTTTTTTTCTTTAGTCTTCATACATATGTACCTATGATAATGATGTATTAATTTTGTTGAAATTGAGCGTTTAATTTGATATCTGACAAGGATCTGTATTTATTGTCGTGGAAGTTTGACGTTGATGATTATTCATTGTATTGTTTGGTATAATGATTGTTCCTGTAATAGACAGGATTATTAAATGAGTATAAATAGAATGTCCGTGTGTTAGATTTTTTTGTGGAATGGTTGGGGCGGATGTCATTTCTTTTCAGGGTTCTTAAACAGTGCCTTTTCCTGAAGCTGATAGTCTTCAATACTATGAGCTGTCAGGGAAATGGATTGCAATGACACGGCTCAGGCGAGGCCCGAGGGATGATTGGAACTGAAGATGAATTTGCCTAGTCACAGGTAAGTGGTGAACCATACTGCGTATAGGCCCGGCCACACACCCCACGACCCCCCCGGCGAGCTAGGGAACTCCGTGTGGCCGGCAGCACATCCCCCTGGCATTAGTATCGGCGGTTGGGGAGGATAAGGAGTCCGGAATTTGTTTTTTTCTTATGTATGGTGTTGACTCCTTGGTCATGCTTTTCCGGGCTTATGGCTAAGGGGGCAATACCTCGCATAAGTGGCGCCCAATACTTATTCGCGCCATTATGCTGTTACAATGCTACCGAATCCTACCTCAACCTCCACGAAGATGTAGATTTTACATCGGGTGTCCCCTGGATGCTCTTGTCTACACAAGAGTAACAGACTGAGGAGGGTGAAAGGCGAGTGCTTCGCGCCTCAAAACGAAGCAAATACCGGACTGGTCCTCCAGGTTGGGGATTGGGCGGCAGGCTGACAACCTTCCACCGTAAAACCTACCCGTCACGAAACCTCAAGGCAGGCCTCGGACAGGACGGACTCAACGGCAACGACTCAGGCAACGGAATATGGAATTCGATTTTGGAACATGGAACGTCAGGACGCTCAACAGAACGGGCGCTCTGCGTTCGCTTTTATTACTCCTCAAAAAATATAACATAAAGATCACAGCCCTTCAAGAAACAAAATGGACCCACAGTGGTATAATGGATCTAAAAACCCACACGGTACTCTCCAGCGGATCATCAAATGGAAGAAGAGAGTTCGGAGTAGCATTCATCATAGAGAAGGAAATGAAATCACTGATTCTGGACCTCAAACCAGTCAGCAATAGAATATGCACACTTCGCATTAAAACAAGGCTACATAACATCAGTCTTATAAACGTCCACGCGCCCACAGAAGAGAAAACGGATGAGGAGAAAGAGGGATTCTACCAAGAGCTAACAAACACCATTAGGTTAATACCGTCAAACGATATTAAAATGGTGCTTGGAGATATGAATGCCAAAGTAGGAAAAGAAGAGGAGTTCCTAGGAGTCATAGGAAAGCATAGCCTACACAACGTTACCAATGACAATGGTAGTCGATTGATTGATTTCGCAAGCTCAAACGCAATGGTAGTAAGTTCAACAGTGTTCCCGCACAAAGATATACATAAGATGACGTGGCAATCACCAGACGGAGTAACTAATAATCAAATTGACCACGTCCTAATTGAAAGAAGAGGGGCCACGACGTAAGAACAATGAGAGGAGCGTGCTGTGGCTCGGACCACTATCTAGTCAAAGTGAAATTGAGAACCCGGATAGAAACTAAAACGCATAGAGTGCAAACTCAACCAAAATACGATATAGATAAGCTAAAACGGGAAGAAATAAGAGATGCCTACCAACATGCTGTCGTACAGAACTTGAGAGAGGTAGATGAGCAGCCCAGCATCAACGACAAATGGGAACAGGTCAAAAGCAGCATAAAGGGAGCAGCAGAAGAGGCACTAGGCTGGGCCCCCAGACAGACTAGAATTAATTGGTTTGACCAAAACTGTAGAACCGCAATTGAAGAAAGAAACCAGAGCCACCGAGAGTACATCGCAAGGCCAACAAGAGCAAAGATGGAAGTCTTCAAGGAAAAAAGAAAAATCGCAGACAAGCTGTGCAGAAAGAAGAAGAGGGAATATCTAAATAGGAAAATCTTACAGATACAGGAAGACTTCAATGAAGGGAGAATTAGACAAGCGTACAAAGGAACTCGCCAGATCACCAATAAGTTCCAGCCAAGAACGGACATCTGCAAGGACATAGATGGGAACTTGTTGGCAGATCCTGATAGGATAAAGGAAAGGTGGAGAGAGTATTTTCAGAACCTATTGAATCCTATCTCCATATCAAACGAGAATGCAGAGACAGAGGCATTTGTAATTCCCCAAGATAACATTTCAATAGAAACACCAACACTGGATGAGGTGCGGGAAGCTGTAAATAGGCAGAACAGCAACAAATCGCCTGGCGCCGATGGAATAGCAGCTGAGCTGCTAAAGGAAGGAGGACCCCAACTATTACGAACATTACACGAACTCATATGCACCATCTGGGAGGAAGAAGTTATACCAGAGGACTGGAAGAAAGCGATTATATGTCCAATATACAAGAAAGGAGATAAATTAAACTGCAAAAACTACAGAGGCATCTCACTCCTCAGCACCAGCTACAAAATCTTCACAATCCTTGTGAAACAAAAACTCGAACATATAGCGGAAAGACTTATAGGAGAATATCAAGCTGGTTTTAGGACAAACAGGTCAACATCGGACCAACTGTTGACCTTAAGGCAAATTCTGGAAAAAACCTGGGAAAGGAATGTAGATGTATACCAGATATTTGTCGACTTTCAACAGGCATATGACTCAATAAACAGAGAGAGGCTATACGAGATCTTATCGGAAATAGGAGTCCCCTCAAAGTTGGTACAACTAATCAAATGCGCCACAACTAGCTCACTGGCGAAAGTAAGGATCCAAAATGTTGTAACAGAGGAGTTCGAAGTACGTCAAGGGCTTAGACAAGGAGATGGACTGGCCCCCATGCTTTTCAACCTGGCCCTAGAATGGGTGATAAGGAAAACGTCAGTCCAGCGAAGTGCATCAATAGCTACCCAGTCGGTACAATTACTTGGATATGCGGATGACGTAAACATCGTGGGAAGGTCCTTTTTGGCAGCAAAAGAAGTCGATGTTAAAAGAGGCGGCAAAGGACATAGGCCTGAAGATTAACGAAGAAAAAACGAAGGTGATGCAGCAATCCAGAGCAGGACGATTTAGAATGGGAAGAAATATAACCATCGACGAACATAACCTAGAAGTAGTCGATAAAACAGTCTACCTTGGGTCTACTATCACAAAAAGAAACGAAGAAAAAGAAGAAATAACCAGACGAATACTACTGGCTAATAGAGCCTTTTATGCCCAAAAACAAATCCTGCACTAAAGATTTGTGCACGGGAAAACGAAACTCTCACTCTACAAAACAGTAATACGACCAGTACTGTGTTATGGTAGCGAGACTTGGACTATGACCCAGGACATAGAGGAACGAGTCAACAGGTTCGAGAGGAAAATTCTCAGATGCATAATAGGCAGAGAGGATGGAATATGAGAGGATGGAATATGGCGAAGAAGATACAACAACGAGTTGTATGAAATTTTTGACGACCCACAACTCTCAACTTTAATAAAAATCAACAGATTGAGACTAGCCGGCCACGTGATCAGGATGGAGGACAATCGCATCCCAAAACGGCTTATGGCATCAGAAATTTCGGGAAGTAGGCCAGTAGGTAGAGCCAGGAGGAGATGGATAGACTCTGTGATGGCTGAGGCAGAGTCAACGCTCAACATCCGGAACTGGAGACATGCTGCAAGGGACCGTCAAACTTGGAGAAATGCCCTAGAGGAGGCCAAGGCTCGATTTGGGCTGTAGCGCCATTGGATGGATTATATCTTCAAAACTAAAGCCGTAAAGTGAAGGTTGTCGAACATTATTCATAGGAAATTGTGCAAGCTTTCCATTTTTGTAAAATATGTCGACTAACTACGTATTTTTTGGAGAAAAGGGTGATAGAAGTTGAAATTTAAGTGAAAAAAAAAAACCATCACACTCTCTCTCAGACTCATTACTCTGGAAGTTGGTGGGTTGAAGCCTTGACATCTACCAAAAAAATTCCAAAACGCCCTAGCGGCTAAACCGTTACGATTCTCTCCCCCATACGTTTTTTTGTTCTTCTATCCAAGACCTATCTAGTCATATTAGAACTCTAATGCACGACAGAATTCGGTATCCTTGTTAAACTGATACAATTTTGTTAGTCTTAACATGAGTAGATAGATAAGCAGTGGGGGTCTTGGGCCACATTTAACATACAAAATTTGGCGTTACGATTCCATTCAGAATTTAGAACGGCATTTGAAGCCTCATGCGCAGATTTCCGCTTTGATAGTGCCGAAAAAACCAGGAGGGGAAAATTTAGCTGACTTATCAAGGACATATGTATCTAAAAGTAATTCAATGCTTTCAAGATTTACAAAAACAATTTCGCTTGCAATACCAGTAAACTATTCTCAGGCATGGGTCGCTAGTATTGTGGCCAGCGCTGAGCAGGACCTATGAATTGAAGATTCATAATGTTCACAAGGGTCCAGAGAGCTGCAACAGCAGGGCAAGAGGAGCCATGAGGACATGCCACACGAAAGCTTTTGACGTTCTCTCACAATAATACAATAATAACACCAGATATTGCTAGAATCCTGCCGACTTAACCGGTTAATAATATTGTACCAAATTTCCGCTTAGGTGGGGTCTTCATCTAGCGGTCGGTGCATCTCCTTGTTCACCTGGTAGTCTGGTACTGTTGGCGTCACAGCCTTTGCCGGCTGATGCACTCATATAACACCCAGTAGTGCAAACGCGAGGCTCACTGCCTTCTCCTTACGCATCCACCAGACTACCTTTAACCTATTACCTATTCTTTTCTTTTTCTATTTTCAGGTCAAGCTTACTACTCGACATTGCACCATGAGTTGAACGACATGACGGTCTAGTGGCATAAGGGGTGATTCCTGAGCTTGACCATGACATATTAAAAAAAAGTTATCATGAGAAATTGAGCCATAGGAGACCACGCTGCCAAGTTGGGCATCCCGTTAAAAGCCTGTCGTTGTAGCAGCGAGGAGACGAACTAGAGAGAAACACTTGTTCACTTCCTATTTAACTGTCCGGCTTTGGCCTAAGCCTGGCAGCGCACTCTCGGAAGTTACGTTTTGGAAGATCAGATCACTGTTAATATTCCTAAATTCCACAGTCACACCCGACTAAACAACCACTTCACAATCAAGGTTCACGAGTTGTGGCAACAATTCGGCGCTGAGCGCTAATTGGGCCTCCGGTCGCACTGGACGCACCCCTTCAATTACCTACCTACCTACCAGTTAGCTAAATAAAAAATATATCATAATCAAGGCAAATGGCGAAATAAAGCAAAATATTACTATACGTTTATAAGCGTAGTTTCCCTCCGGATGGAAGTTTTGATCCGGAGTGAAACCGGGAGTGAAAATCCAGAACTTGGATTTTCGCTACCAAAGAAAAAGGTGGAGTGAAACTTCGAACCCGGTTTATGTTATGCTTATAAACTCTTACTGGGAGTGAGATGAAAGGAGCCTGACTTTTTATTTTTTCCCGAATGGGGAAAACTTATTAAAGAATCTGAGTGCTTTATTTTGTTACAATAGTATTTTTTCTTTATTTATTTATTGTTTTAAATACATTAAATTGAACATTGGGTTTACATTTGTCTTTGCTATCATTTTGAATTTCAGCTTGGAGCTGTCATCTCAAACCAGAAATTATTTTGGATTTTCACTCCCATTATAAACGCATCGGGAGTTTTACTTTGGATTGAAGATCCGGAAGTGAAATTCTGCTCATAAACGTATGTGAAAGAGCTTAGTAAAAACTCTAACGCAAGGGGTGAGGGGAAGCAAGTTCGATAGGAAGTCAAATTTTCCAACCAATTCTGTTTGTTTAAGCAGGCAGGGCCGCCCATTTCACTAGCGGAGGAATTAGCATATATATAAGAAATGGTTAATTAAATAAATTTTCTTTCTATTTGGCAAAGTCATATAATATGACTATTGTTGGTATCTTTGTTTGTTTGTATATTATCCTAGTTTTAATTACTGTCAAGTTAATTGTTATATTAGTTTTAAACCCTGCTTATTTTATCTATTTTTCAATACTAGTTGGGATGCCCGTTACCGAAATTCGGTCACAAAAACAATAAATATATAAAATTCACGATTTGTTCGATTTTAAATTCAATTTAAATATTTTTATTTAAAAAAAAATTATTCGCAACATTTCCATTGTCGCTCCAGAGCATCTAAAATTTCCCAGGATTTTTTTAATCGCATCCATGACGTCTTGCTTGGCTATGTGGTAAAATGATAAATGTCACTTACAGTGTCATTTGACAAATTACACTCAGAGCTAATCATTGCAAAGGCAGCATTATACGAACGAATATTTGCATAAAAAAATTTAGAACGATTTTTAATACCACTTTCATTCGAAGTTAATCCTTCAAAAAAATTATTGAAAAAGTGATTTTGAGAAAGTGGAGGTAGATTAACTTTGCCTTTATGACAACACAAAGAAAATGCCTCAGTATTACGTAAAGTTACTTCAGTCAGAAAATGTTTGGCACGACAAAAATGACAACTCATAATAAAAGAACCACACGAAAACGAATCAAAATTAACCGGAATAACATTCAAAGCACATTTAAAAGAATCAGTCAAAATTTCTAAAGGTGCAACACCATCAACAAACATTTCATTATGAAATGCATCAACATTCATTTCATTCACACCACTATTCAATTCATTATTTGCAACATTCATTTCATTAACACTACGTAAATTTCTAACGCGACTTCTAGTATTTTCGCGAAGCGATCTAAAATCGACATTCGAGTGTCCCCGTCGTTGTCTTGGCATTTTCAAAAGAAAACGCGGAAAAAACGTAAGTACTCACCGATAAATTGCACTCAAAATTCGCAGTTAACTGTTTGGAATGACAAAAATACAACTCAGATTCCGAGAACCATACGAAAACGAATAAAAATTACGCAGAATAACATTCAAAACACACTTAAATGAATTAATTAAAATTTCTAAAGGCATTCGCCAAAAAACGAACGGCCGCCCCTTACACCATACAACTCAAATACTATACGCAAAAGAGTATAAAAAAATGCACGCACAAAGTGACCGAGTTTTTTTATGGCAGTTATGCCGCCAAAAATCCACACAAACGCTTGTTTTTCTCTGTTTCTCATTCGCTTCACTGAAACGGCATTTGTGTCAATCGTAGGCTACTCAGCTCTACATTGACGCTCACAAAAAATTCAAATTTTCCAACGGCTTTTTAAAATCCGAAAAATTAAAATCGCTATAACTTTTTTATTCGTGAATCGATTTCGTTGAAATTCCTTATTACAAAACTATGCCATAAAAAGAACATTTTCTGAAAATTTAAACGAAATCGGTCCACGAACAAAAAAGCCTTAGCGTGTACAAACTTTTTGTTTGCCTATTAATATATAAGATTACTCATGCGTGATTAAATCCAGCCTTTCTATTACACTCTATACTGCACTTCTTATATAAATTGCTCTTTACCCGCGATACATTTGTCTATATTTTTATGCAATCTGTACTTCACCCCTCAAGTCACAGTTTTTTCCTGTGTATGCTTTTATATAATAATTTATTCTATGATTTGTGAGAGTGGTATGAATATTTACTATCAAAATTGTCGCGGGTTAAGAAGCAAGACGACGACAGTACTCTGCGTTACTCTTACGCCAACGCTAGACAAGCAAGTGCCAGACCTTGTCTCTTAGACCGCCAACTCATGTCCAGCTCTCTTAACGCGGACATCGAGCTCATTCTTGACTGGGGCCGCAAGAATCGGGTCGAATTTAACGCATCAAAAACAAAGTACTGCCTTATCTCCACCAAAACCTGTACCGACTTTCCCTCTATTTCAGTGGACGGGGATAGCCTAACACCTGACCCATCTCTTAGCATCCTGGGAATGACTCTATCTAATGATATGCAATGGAATGGTCACATATTCCAAATTGAAAAACAAGCGTATCAATGCCTCGGATTCCTTAAGAGATGCAAGTTCCTCCTTCAGCCAGGTGCTCTAGCCACAATCTACAAGTCTTACATTCGACCCCACCTTGAATACAACTCGTATATCTGGGCGGGCGCTCCTAAAACCACGTTGGCTTGGCTGGACAAGGTGCAAAATCGCGCCATCAAACTCATTGGTGATAGCACTCTTTGCTCGTCCATCGACCCTTTGAGCCACCGTAGAAATGTAGCTGCACTCAGCAAGTTTTATCGCTATTATTACAGCGAATGCTCCACTGAAATAAAGAACCTCCTGCCTACACGGCAACTTTTTTCCCGCAACACAAGACTAGCCAACTCGGCTCACCCCTTCACCCTGCAGCCCTCCCCTTCACGCACATTACGGTTTAGCTGTTCGTTTATAAATAGAAAAACTCGATTGTGGAACTCTCTTCCGCAGTCGGTGTTTCCGAGCTCATATAACATCTCTGAGTTCAAACGCAAGGTTCATCGACACCTACTCATGCACCCTCCAGCAGGGACTAAAAACGGAAAGTATTTTGTTCGTTTCCGATCAGAACGAAAACGAAAAATTCTTTTTCTTTCATTCTCGTTTTCGTTCCGTTCTTAGTCCCTGCCCTCCAGACCCCTAACCTATCCTTTCTGTTTTATCCTTCAGATCAAGCTTACTACTATACATTGCACCATGACTCGAACGACATGACGGACTAGTAGTACAAAGGGTGACTCCTAAGCTTCATCGTATCACAAAAAAAAAAAAGCTTTCTGACCTACGCCTGAGTATTCTAACTGATAATTATGATGTAATGATACTTACAGAGACATGGCTCAGGGCGGGAATAGGTGACAGTGAAATTTTAGACGAACGCTACACAATATTTCGAAGGGATCGTTGTTCGTCAACCTCGACAAAAAAGGATGGTGGAGGCGTATTGGTAGCGGTTAAAAAGGAAATCTCAGCTTCTAGACGCTTTGACTGGGAAAGTCGATCACTTGAGGAGATTGTGCTGCAGTTCCCCAACCTTGATCATGGTTTAATTCTTGTAGCTTGCTACATCCCACCCCTGTCTAATTCCACGGTCTACATATCTCACTTTGCCAAATGCTATGATTTTGTCACAGATTTTCCTGACTCAAATATTTTACTTATAGGGGACTATAACCTACCTAATCTAAAATGGAATTTCAATTCAGCCTTAGATCAAGCTACATTAGTTGATACATCATCAGACACATCTGAAAACCTACATAATGTTATGTCCTTATTAAATCTAACGCAACTTAACAATGTTTTGAATGTCAGCGATCGTATTCTTGACCTTGTCTTGAATGATGTAAAGTGTTGGGTTCAGCGCTGTGATGAACCTCTTGTAAGCATTGACCCTTACCACCCAGCGTTAATATGTAGCCTGCCGATAAAACCTAGAACAAATTACCTACCTAAATATAATGTTCCCAAACACGATTTCTTTAAAGCTAATTATGATGACATAAATATGGAAATAAATAGCATAGATTGGGACAATTTAAAAAACCTTAACGTAAGTAATGCCGTAGATTATTTCTACCAAACTATTTATAATATAATTGAGGCTAACGTACCTCTTCAGAGAATACGTGCTACTAAACAGCCAGCTTGGTTTTCCCCTGAACTACGTCATGAACTGAAGGTGAAAGTTAAACCCTGGAAGAAATGGAAGATATATGGAAGCAGATATAACTACGAAAAATTCTCAAAATCTCGTAGTCGCGTCAAACAACTATTGAAATCTTGTTATGAAGCATATCTGCACAAGGTTGAAGTATCCACAAAAAATAACATAAAATTCTTTTGGAAACATGTTTATGAATTAAAAAATAGCAAAGCTGGATATCCATCGTCCATGAATTACAATGGCCACTTCTCCGAAGACCCTTCGGTCATTTGTGAAATGTTCGCAACCTTTTTCTCATCAGTGTTTGAACCTACATCGTTGAATGCATATAATATATCTAGATTGGATCGCTTACCCGACCTGAATCCATCCAATTCCTTGTCGACTATCACCTTTAGTGAGACTGATGTGAGATCAGCACTCATGACTCTCGATGGTAGTAAAGGCTCGGGACCTGATAAAATTAGCCCGCTTTTCCTGCGAAACACTGCTTCCTCAATCTACACACTGCTTCATCCATCTGGAACCCATACTATAATGTTTATAGTAATAAAATTGAAATGCTACAGAAAAAATTTACGAGAGCACTGAGTCTCCGCCTAAAATATGGTAAATTGTCCTACGACGCCAGATTACCCTTACAAGTCTTGAGCATCGACGATCTCTCCACGCTGCTGTAATTATCAAAAAAATTATAACATCCGTGATTGATTCCCCTGATCTTTTATTTCAAGTTTGTTTCCGGATTCCGACCCGAGCCACTCGTTCGAAAGACCTATTTCTACTTAATAAAGCTAGAACCAACGCCAGAGAGCACCACTGTACAGAATGTGTGAACAGTATAATAGTAAGTTTCTTGAAATAGATATATGTAATACTAAAGAGGCTGAATTTAAGCGTAAAATCTTAAATATTCTGAGTAATCATTAGTAATAATCATTTAAATTTATTGATCGTGTTCATAACTTAAGATATACTAGTTGTAATTCAGAAATTCTTTTTTTTCCTTTTCTCTTTTTTTCTCTTTTTTTTTTGTTTTTTATTCCTTGTAGCACATATCAGTTTTGTACAATTGTATCATTCATTGGTAAGCGGTATTTGTCTTAGTAGGAAACGTTTAGGATATATATTGTTACGTTATCTTGTTATTTATTATCTTTATCTATTTTTGCAATGTGTATCTGTTGTTTCTTCAGTAAATAAATAAATAAATAAGTCAACCGTCATTTATTAGAACAGCTCTTCTCTTATTTCAGAATCGACTTATAATGTTGCACTGCTTTTCATTTCGGCAAAACATCTTGCTTAACCTTCTGCTCCGCAAACTGATTTGGTCCGTAAAAGGGCCGTTTATCGTTTCATTATTCGTTTATCACTTATCGATTAATCCGGTTTTTGGTCCTGAAAAGGACCGTTTCGTGATTCATAATTAGGGTTTTACATTGTAGTCGATGGATCAACTAGTCTGTCATGCATATGGCAGAAAAGCAATTTAAAACATCGGCCTGCATCACATTGTCGAGGCAATCGTCTTCGATTGAAATCAACGCCAAGTGTGACAGCTGGGCATCGCACATATGTATTAGTACGAAGATAGTTTTTAATTAATTTCAGTTTGGAGAAGCTTCGTTCGGCAGAAGCAACTCCAATTGGAATTGCGCATAATACGTGTAAGGCGATCACGAGATTGGGAAATAACTCCGTACATCCAGTTTTTTTAAGCTTTCCATAATTTTTTAGGTTAGGTTCGTCATTCCAAATTCAAAAAACAGAAACGCTATCTTGTTTAGAATTTGTTTCCTATATCACCATTTTTATTGTTCCTGTTGGCAATTGACGCTAAAATTACTCATTACAATTACATTGTAGATTGATTGGACTATAAGTGTTTAAAAAATTATGGCGACGTCCAGCACGAAATAATAAAATGCGATTCGAAAATTATCGGCCAGAGCGGCAATACGCTCGTCACGACCTTTGGAGCTGAAATACTAGCTGCGTTCCTTTTCTGCTAATTTTTACTATTTTTTACACTTGCGTACTAGCAACTACACTTGCTCTTATAAACGAGTAGAAAGCTCTTGCAATTACGCAATTGAAATCCGCTAGGGGGAAAGCGGCCATTTCGAGTCTATTGTGAATTATTTTCACTTACGCCATTACCCGCTAGATGGCTTTTATTTCTGTCGAGCTGATTTGCTCATATAAAAACCTCCATAAATAAAACTTCACTCGTATAATTATCAAAAATTATTATCTTTCGTTTTACTTTAGAAATTGTCGCATTAATTTCCCCATTGTGTCACAAATTCTTCTTTTAAGAATTTTTTATTTGTAAAGTTTAAAGTAACATCAAAAGTTTCAAGTGAGCTTTTACTCAAATCATAAAATTTTGCG
This sequence comes from Thereva unica, assembly GCA_949987705.1. Classification (NCBI taxonomy): domain Eukaryota; kingdom Metazoa; phylum Arthropoda; class Insecta; order Diptera; family Therevidae; genus Thereva; species Thereva unica. The sequence goes on from CATLJY010000153.1 coordinate 161,962, forward strand.
TTCCTTTTCTGCTCTGCTCACAAGTACTAAATAGTAGAAAAGGAACGCAGCTACTGAGAGCGTCGACGGCGACGTACTTGACCTGTCGTGAGGGTTCCTGGGGTATGTTTCTTAATATTACCAACCCTTGCTACGTGGCCAGAAGTAGTTCTATAGTATACACTACTTTTATTTTGTTACAATCGTTATTTTTTAATTACGTTCACGGTTGGCTTGCATGAGAGCCCAACATTCATCCACTTAAATTCTTCCACTTTTAAATTAACAAATCTGACATTAATTGCGTGATTAGGAAATTCCCGGCAGTGCAAAAAGCACAAAAGGCTTGTAATTTACAGCGAGGGAAATTATTATATATCTTAGGATTTAAAACTGCTCATTTAAGTACTAATTTGGTGGCCCCTGGAATGAAATGGTTGGCTGTTACTGACAGAGGGCCCTGGGGTCGCCCGTAAAGCAAAACAGACAGGAAACAAGCAGCCTTTCGTGCAGGATCCTTTGAAAATGACCTTGATTCATGAGAGGTTGCCTAATTTTTCTTCTGTTAATTGTCTTCATAGCTAACAGCAGTCCTGCACACATAATTCTTTCCGATTTGGGAGCTACTCTATAAAACATTATTCCATGTCGTCACAGCCGTTTAAGACGTTTTATTATTCGTGGCCATTAGTCTCTGGAAGCGAAATAGGCCAGGCATAAGTTAATTATTATACACTGGGTGTGATGTTAGAAACTCACGTCTTAGCTGTAAATCACCCATTGTGCGAGTATACGAACTACATTTCTACGTGTTCCCAGGATTTCTAGCTCTTCGGGACAATATAGAAATAACTGTGGTAAGCACTTAGGTGATGGAAGTACATATCCGTATATTATACATTGTGTGAGCTGATTGTAAAGCCTGTCGATAACGATTTCCTTAAGAATCTGAAGGTAATGTAATTGGATGGATGGTGCTTTTTTCTACTTCTTTTTTGAACCAGGTGAGAGGAAATTGAGGAAATTGAAATGTCATCTGAATTACATTCTAATGGAGACAAAATTGCGCATCAATCGGAATGTACATGTGAATCGAGTAGATCCGTATTTCGGTGGGTTATAAGTGTGTGTATAAACAGTTTCGCAAACCTTGCTTGTTCCCATTGAATTAAAAGGAAGCAATTAATCAGAAAAGAGCAGAAGGCATGCATTACTGTAATTATAATAGTGACTTCCAGCAGGAAATATAAGTTTCAAGAATGCATCCTTAAAGCATTACTGCGAAGGCATGACATGTTTTCTTTTCTTGCTTTCACATTGGTATATTATACGAAGAGGTCTTGGAAGGGGAAATATTTTTTTTTTGAAGTTATACTTCTTAAGGCGCGTTTTGAAAATATTATGAGAGTAAATTTTGAGGAATTCGCAACACAGGAGTGCGCAACACAGGAATCCGAGAAGGCGCAGCACGGAGGATATGGGCGAAGGGGTGGAGAGCAAGCATTTCAACTCCCATTCTTCATGCGCATTGGGATTATCATTATTATGGGCATATGAAAATTCGTAGCTGATGGTGGTTCACGATGTCGACGGGTGAGGGGTTTTTGTGCCGAGGGAAATAAACTTCATGTTCGATTCATCAGCTAAGCGGTAGTTGGGTTTTCGTGGGCATAGGAAGATTCGTAGTGTCTATTGTGTGCTGCTTGTGGGTGAGGAGTTTTACTGGATGCAAGCCAATTTCTCTCACTCGTAGTGTAATATCATAGAGGCTCCAAGTTTTTAACTTTGTTTTTGCAGTAAAAAGTGGCAAAATACTGTCTTTTAACACTTTTTACTGCACGTGGATTACCAGTGATAAGTTAGTTAGTGATCTGAGTGAATAAATTAAAAGAAATTGATACGGTGATCATTTTTGTTTACATTCGTGGTGGTTTTTTCGTGTTAATTTAGGGAAAGCCTTGCAGCTTTTTCGTGAAAATTTCACTCAAAACCCCACCAAAATAATGGGGTTCCCACCATCTCCACACCACTTAGCTTTGACCCAATCACCACCCCCAAATCCCATGGGTTCACGAAGCCATCTTATCCAAGATACAAACCTAAAACACTTCATACACGTAGACGAAGAATTTTCACACATCCCCATCTACCACTCCTGTGCCACCTCATCCAAGACACACACACCTAAAAAACCTCATACACCTACAACAGAGCTTTCACCAACCTAGAAACCCCTCCATCCAAGACACAACCCCAAAACACCTCCTACAAGTAGACGACGAGCTTTCAGAGATCCCCAAATATTAGGCCGGTTCTGGGCTGTACTATTGGGGCCGAATGTAGGACTTGTAGATTGCAGCCTGCAATAGCAGAGGAAGAAACTACCATCCCTTAAGGAATCCCAGTCATTCGGATTTGGCGACTTCGATTGTCAATCCATCGTAGATTCTCAGTTGAAGTTGTGGCGAGAAAGTTAACTGATTGGCCGTTAGATTCGCACCATCCATTGAGACAGACCAAAAGTCCGTGCAGGTTTAGTTAGAAATGAAACAGTACAGGAAACACAACCAAAATCAAAATTTGGTTGGTTTTAAAATATTGGAGGTAGTTAGCAGTAGTAGATTAATCTTTTTCGAAATGAACTTGTTTTCAAAAGTCAAGATATACTCCGGAGAAGTGTGACAGAGCGTAAGGGTAACAGATGTTTCCTGGGAGGTGGTGTATTTTCGGGGCTAGTAATTTATTTCAAAGTGAGTTTTGAAGAAAGATCCGATCCTTGAATGGATCGCATACTAGGGAAACACAGTTTCATCACCGATGTGACTCTTGATTGAAATTTCAACTTAATACTCTAACTTTTGCTCTTGACTTCTTTGTCGCCATTTTATAGTTCTAGGTGGTTTAACATAGTGCACCTGATGATGATTTGCGCTTATGGCACAGGACTGAAAAACGGGATCATAATTCTCGAAAAAATCTGAGTACGCCTGATGATTCCGTTTTTCAGTGCCGCGCCCTTTATCACTTCAAGCCCCTACCATGATTAGGTCTAGTATATCGGTGTAAACGGCGTGTGACGCAACTATGCCGAGCTGTTGAAAGTGCGATCATTAGCTGCAAAGCAGAAGATAGTTTTTCACTAATTCTTAACTCTGGGCACCGGGCGCATCAGTTGTAGGCTCTATCCTTCCTCTTCCTACAATGCTCATAGGACTTTTACGGACCAAATAATCTATAGAGGTTCAAGGCAAGTGGGGCCGAAGTGGAATTGTGGAACCCCACAGAGCAAATCCCATTCCGGCTTTCGCAAACTCCTTCAGGAGCTCGCTAAGCTAAGATGCAGATCCCATACAGACGCCGCTCCGCCTTAAGTTTCAGTACCCACCAGAAAATTGGCAGCACCAGCTCTCCTAACATCTAAGGGAACAGCCCCATGCTGAGCCCATCTAGTATGCTGTCTAAACGCCAACGGTCATTCGACTCTCCAGTGGAGCAAAGACCCCAGAAGAAGAAAAGGGGAACTGCAATGCCTCTCCTACCGGGACAACAAGCAGTGCCGCTTTCTGAACGCACTAGAGGGGAAAGTCAAGAAGGGCTGGCGTGGAATTGGAGAGCCTTACGAAACTGCGCCCAGCTTTCGTGGACTCCTTCCCAATAGGTCGTAGGCATTATGCTTCAGGAACTAGGGAAGGCCCACTTGGAGTGAATCTCATGGCAGTGGTACTTTATTCATCGAGACCCTGCTCGAACAGTCAAGTCTAAGCGACAAGCCACTTCTGAATCCGAAGTTCACGACAAGATGCAGTCATAGCCTGTGGATAGAATATTTTATTAGGTTTATATGAAAGCTAAATTGGAAAATTATATTACACCAAGGATACAAAATGATTTTAAAGATACCCGATACTAACGAGTTCTTTTCAAACTTTAAACGTTCGTTCATCAATCTTCAGAAGCAAAATAATGATTTTTTTTACAAAACAGCAATATAAGTAAACTACTTGGTTTCACTTCAGTCATCCATCTAAAAGCATGTTTGTCGATAAACTTTGGCAATAAAAAAATATTTCTCCCCTCTTCTCAGATGTATTTCCAAGTTTCCCAATTAGCAACTACTTGCTCCCACCTGCAGCTTCATATCGCCATAATATTTCAAGAAGTAATAAAGTTTCCCAAAGAACTTTAGTAATAACATTCTTCCTGGAGACTTTTTTTGTGGAGTTTGAAGGAGTACACCCTGCCTAGTCATTCTTGTTGAAAGGTGGCGCTGCGGCACTATATGCCACAATTTCGGCGATAGTGAACGGCATTAATGATGATCTAGATAATAGGCGCGGTTCAGAATGGAGCAATTTTCACGTATCTATAAGCTTGTTTGTTTGTGGGCACGACGCAGTTTGCCTGTAAATTTTATCGGCTGATGAGCAAATCCTGTAATGTCCTTGCGAAACGTAACTCCTGGGACGACGACATTGCGGATTTCGGGATATCTTTTGTGACACGATTCACACATGAAGGATCAAATACTTAACTCATTAGAGACCACATTACGCAACCCTTTCATGGCCGCGATACCTTATAAGCACTCGCACATCCACGTATATGCTGGTTGGTCCTCAATGGAAATCTCCTGGACCAATAGACAAACAGAAGTAACAAACACAGATTAGTGCCCTTTGGCGTAACATTAAGTCGGTACACACTGTGCCTTAAATTTCACGTATAGGTCATATTCCCAGTGAGCAAAGACAAGTTATCTTAATTAAATCTGTACGGTAAATTAGTGCTGCTGTTGGGGTAGTGACTGGTCCCTTTCGACATATGGCCAAAAATATACTGGGAGATGAAATTTTGGCAGCCGCATAAATGCAATTATCCATCAAAGGGGTAAAGTTAGGAGTTTGTGGCTTCCAATGGGTAAAACTGGAGCAACGGTTGTGGTTGACCCTAATGTAGCATTATAGGGAGCGTTGGGAAACTTTTGATCCTCCATAGAATTCTATACGATATAAGCTGGCTGGCATTAAATTGACCTTGGATTATAAATGCCCAAGTTTATGTTCATAATGAATGCTATTTGAGTATGCTAACCAAAGCATGAAGATAAGGGATTATGTATTTATTTTAACGATATTCCACACCAATCCCGACAAAATTTTACCGTGGTTTTAGTTCCCAGTTCAAGGCAATAATTTAATAACTGATGAAGTCGGCGAGTTCCGTTCTACCTGGATTCCAGGTACTTCATTCCGTTAGTTTTAGTTGCTGGAAAATGGGCATTAGTTAGTTCTACTTTATTCTTGTTGCTCGAAGAAGAAAACTAACTTTTTTATGACCCTGCATAGCATAGCTCGACTTATTGCCAGCAAAAGCAATAACACGAATCTTTTGTGAATTTGAATATAATGCGGCGATTGTGTTTCTGTGTTTTAAATAAATCAAATAAACCGATTCAAAAACAAACAAGGGGTTGAAATGGTGTTTACGAGGAAAATTTCTCATTTCTATATTTTTTTTTTCACCAAAGGGAATAAGCCAATCAGTTTCGTTTTTTTGGAAACGAGGCAATTGGAGATGAAGATGACACATGCCAATTGAAGGAAATCTTCAGAAATTTCTATCGAGAGAGAAAAAGTTGTGATTGACTGGAGGTTAAAAGCAGGCAAAAAAAAAATGTCCACAGAAAAGGTACCATATCTATTCTCGATGGGAACTGTTCGCAATAACATCAATAAAATTCTCTAAAGGCGCACTGTCGCCAGAAAAAAGATTATTTCCTTGACAGCTATGACATAAAATTGATTGAAAGTGAGTTACCCCATCCAATATCACTGCATTGAATAACAAAGAGGAGTTGTTTATTTGATTTCTGGTATTTTGAGAGATGCTAGTATGTTTGATGAAATGGAAAGGTATTTTTGGTACTGAGAATTTTCCGATATTTGGCTCGAGCTTTTGATAAGAATTCGGTTAACGTAAACTTTTGTCGCCAGAAGTGCAGGAAATGCGCTTTAAAGGGGTTTAACTTCACATATTTGTATTACTTTATTCCTCGCCTCTTTAGGGAAGGGTTTACACTTAATCCCGTGTTACTAGTAACGCCCATTCAATGGACGGAATTTTCTTCAGGACACGAGAGGTTTATAAATGCCTCAAAGAGTTTGACGTCAATAAATCTACTGGCCCCGATAAAATTCCCCCTATGGTACTTAAAAAATGTGTCTCACCTTTGGCTAAACTTCTGCGCAATCTTTTTGCCCTGTCATACTTCTCCGGAGTTTATCCCAACTTTTGGAAACTAGCTCATGTTCAGCCTATCCCCAATAAATTTGAAGCCAGCGACCCTTCAAACTACCGCCCAATGGCAATTACTTCGGTTCTCTCGAAAATCATGGAGATAATAATTAATAGAATCTAAACAAATTATACACGACAGGCAGTACGGTTTTAGACCAAAAATGTCTACTGGCGACCTTCTTGTGTGTTTGATCGAGCATCTACACCGAAGCACCCATAGCTCCGATGAATCTGGTCTGATTGCTCTAGATATTTCCAAGGATTTTGACAGAGTATGGCATCCCGCTCTATTGGTATCGACTCAGTTCTTATGAACTGGATTGAGAGCTCTCTTTCTGGCCGTTCAATCAAGGTAGTATTGGATGGCGTTAAATCCATCCCGCGCTCTATCTCGGCCGTCGTTCCCAAGGATCGATCCTCTCACCTGCTCTCTTTCTAATATTCATTAACGATCTGCTCTCAATCCTCTCCAAGCCACTCCACAGTTACGCCGATGACAGTACTCTGCGTTACTCTTACGACAACGTTAGACAAGCAAGTGTCGTGCCTAATTGATGAGCGAACACTAAGTTTACAACAAAAATTACTCAGAAAGATACGACAATGTAATCCTTTCTGTGCGAAGAAAAAGGAAAGTAAAAATCTATGATCAACTTCTCTATTCATATACGCGCTCCGGAATGGCGAGAGGGCGGAGCAACGGCAAACTACACAAACACATGCAGAGCAGGAAGTACACGAAAATGGTACATGAATTCACACAAGCAAAATAAAAGTCCAGACGGCACAAAAAATTGCGGAGAAGAGAAATCAGTGCGTCTCTTTCGCACTTCGTGAAATAACATTTCTTTATTTACCATTTCTTTCTTCGATTTTTGTTTTGTTTTTAAATTGAATTTTATCTCGCTTGCACCTTGTCGATTGATATATTCACTCGCAAGGGAGCTTATGGGAAATTTTGAGAGTGTCGTATCTTTGTGGGTAATTTTTGTTTACAAGTTCTCTGCGGTAAGACCTATGGGGTGCGACAGCGAGGGAGACCCAACCTTCGCTGGAAGGATGGCGTAGACCAGGACGCTCAGAGCTTAGGGTTGCCAAACTGGATGACATCGGCTCAGAATCGGGACCGGTGGATAGAACAGTTACGAAAGGCCAGGACTGGATCCCCGTTGTACAGCCGTTAAAGAAGAAGAAGAAGTTTACAAAGCGGCCGCCTGTTGATAGGTTTTGGTTAGACGAACCAAAAATTGAAATGGTGAGTCGTAACGGTTTAGCCGCTAAGTGTATTAAATTTTTTTTACAGTTTTTATATCACCTTGTATTATTGTAACCCTCTGACCTGTTTTCATAAATAAGCGCAGAATACTCCCTCCTATCTAAAAAAGTAAAAGTGACGGTTCCACCGTACAAACTTCCAAAGTTATGAGTCGTCAAAGTCAATAGTTTGTTATTTTTTAACAAAAAATTTAAGGTAGTTAAACTTTTCTCCAAAAAATTCGTACCTATATTTTTTTCCAAAATTAGAACGCGTGGAATATTTCTAGTGTATAATGTCTAGACAATTTTAGCATTTTCAAAAAAAAAAGCTTATACAGAGGCTCTGTCCGTCTGTCCGTCTGTCCGTCTGAAGCCTACTTTCATCTCTGAAAGTACTGCAGCTACAGACTTGGAAAATATCTCAAAATGTAGCTCTTGGTCAAAAGACCAAAAACTGAGAAAATGGTCTGGAAATTTCAACCAGAAGTATATTTAACAACAAAAAAGAGATTTCTACTAAAGTCCATATATCGGTAGCCTAGAGGTAAGGCGCTGTAGTCCTATCCCAGGAGAACCAAGTTCAATCCTCGGCCGCAAAATGGTGAAATACAATTTTTTTTTACTTCGGTGTAACATGTTTTGATTCTATTTCTCACTAAATTATATTATTTAATAATGAGACTCAGGAGAACATAAACATTTACTTAATTAAAAGTGCAAAAATATCATTTTCTTGATAACATTTCATAGGCACCGAACAAATTACTTTATTGTTGTAAATCTGGCAGTAGGCCGATGGTGGAGTGGGTAGAGCGTCGGATCCTCGGTTCAGCGGCGTGTAGCGTTGAAGGTTCGGGCCTGGTCGGGCAGCATTTTTGTTTTCTTTTTCTCTTTTTCTTCTTTCTCAAATGATTTATTAGCATATTAGTCAACCACCGGTAGTGTCTGCCATGGCGCAAGGGCTACGGAAAAGTCCTTCGTCTGTGGGGCTGCGGGTTCGATTCTTCGGCTCGCGGTGCTTTTTTTTCGTCATAATAATTTATTTTTTATAATTTCCTTCGGGGAATTTTGTTTCATTTTTTATGGCATATAGTAGCCGTGTTTTTTTAATGAACTATATGGTTCTTTCATCGAGTTCATTAAAAAAAAAGCTAAAACGACAAGGGAAATTTCATGTAGCGCCTACTTCGATGCTTAAAAATGTAACGGTCGGAATTATCATTTATTTGGGTTGGGAAATTTATTTTGGGAATCACCTTGTAAAGGGAAATTTTGGAAAAAATCACTTTGCGGAATCAGGAAAATTTTAAAAAAGGATAGGCGAGGGAAAAAATAATAATAGAAAGGAGTTCTGTTTTTAGAGGAAAAAAAAGTAGTTGGAATTGAGACGGCTGGAGTCTTGTAAATTCTGAGGGATTAAAAATATAAAAAAATCAGTTTTTTGAATCTATACTACTGGCTGGAAGACCAATACATCCATTATCCAGTCCATTTGAGGAAAAAACCACATTTTCGCTTCAAATCAGCAATAATCAGGACTAGTTCGGTGCTGTGAAGCCTATGCGGTAATCCAAGCAAGATTAGGCACACCATTCGGAAAGGAGTTTGGAGAGGTACCGAAGCGGATACCAGCAATATCAAAAAAAAAAAAACTTGGTTCGTTTGGCCCTTAGTTGAGGGAGCAGGATATGCAGGTTTTGGTGTTATTTTGACGAAATTTTTAGCTAAGAAAGGTGCGGTTTGGCGTTAATCTGGATCAACTGGTTATTTATTTAAGGGGCAAGTCCCGGTGGTTTTAATACTCCTGGTATATCTGTCACCAAAAGGGCAGAAAAAACGGGAAAACCGTGGAGAGAACTGGCGGAAGGCATTGGAGAGAAGGTGTATGACGATACAGGCTTAAAATCAGAAGACCAATAGACCGAAAATTTATCTAAAATTGCTTGAATTTGGTTTAGATAGTGCAAAGTTGCCGGGAAACTAGAGGATAGGTATCGAGCTGCAGACATTAGTATATGAAGAGCTTCAGGTAATTAAGCCATAACCATAGTGCATCCACACCAGCTGGATCCGAGAAAAAAAATACACACGAAAAACAAAAAAAATTACACTAAATAAAATTACCAAAAATTTTCTTTTTATTGCTTTAATTTAAAAACACAAAGAAAAATTTATTCATAATACTCGTATATTAATTATAATAGTAGTTAGTATTACCTTTGTAATATTCTTGATAATTATTGGTGAATTTGTGTTGCTCCTTGTCGGATATATGTTGTTCTTGATTGGTTCCGAGAAAAGTGTTTTCTTCTAAGTGATTTCTTTGGATTGTAATCTCGTTTGTACAAAGCGAGAAGTATTGGCCAATGCTGCGCGCTTTATGGTTATCTTTCATACTCATGTGCACGTAATTCGTAGGTTTTTTTGAATTGTATTCGTTCACGGTTAATATTTGACACGGGCAACTCATCAGATTGTGATTGGTAATGCTCCCATGTAATGTTTGGGTTGATAGTATATTAAAGGATTGGATTTATTAAAATGACCATGCGTTAAATTTGTTTCTTGTGGAATGGTTGAGGGAGGGGGTCATTCCTTTTCAGGGTGATGCGGCTCAGGCGATGACAGGAGGACGATAGACGGAAGTCAAAGTTGCACAGGCACAGGTAAGTGGTGAACCAACCGCGGTAAGCCCCGGCCACACACCCCACGACCCCTCCGGCGAGCTAGATAACTCCGTGTGGCCGGCGTAGGAGTTCCGGATTTTCTTTTCATTTCTTATGTATGGTATTGGCTCCTTGGTCATGCTTTTCCGGGCTTGTGGCTAAGGGGGTAATACCTCGCATAAGTGGCGCCCACTATTTTTATCGCGCCATTATGCTGGTACAAAAATTTCAAAATAAAACGGAAGTTAAGTGTTATTTTTTGCACTGTTACACGAACTCCTCGCTAGAAAATAATAAATCTGCTTCTAAAAAATTAATTATTTATTATAAATTTGCTCTCATCACTTTCCTGTTGTTTTTATTTTTAAATTACGTCTTTCCGACCCCCGAAAGTATGCAACATGCCAATCCCCGAAACAACATGCCAACACCCGAACGTATGCAATAAGAAAATTAAGAAATTTCCCAAAACCTCGATAGAAACCCCGATAAAACCTGGGTTTTCAGATTTGTATGGGAAAGAACTATATAGTTCATTAAAAAAAACACGGCTAGTGTAGTATAGTATAAACTATTGTTTATATTAAATAAAGAAATACACCATGACGTGGGCGAAGAATCAAAAAATTTTATTGTTTACATTTGATTTCTCCGATATCAATGGCAATTAAGCTTATATTTCCTAGATTTGTATATGTGTGCAGTGTAAACAAATCTTGCAACTTGATTTTGATCCACTTCCATATACGCGATCAGCTGCAAATTTTACACATGCGCATAATGACGAGTATAGTACAGTAGATAAGCTATTTCTTTTAATTTTCCCCGGAGAATTTTGTTTCATATTAAATAAGTTTTTGTCCGAAAATATGCAAAGACTTTACTATTTAGCTGCTGCTTCGATTTTTTTCAATGGCGCGGCGGCGTGTTATACTTCTCAGAATGGATTTAAAACGAAGAATCACTTTGGAAGAAGGTGCTAACATCTGTGAGTGATGTATTAAGGGCATAAGCCTAACAAAGAAATGAAAACAATTCCCCAAGCAAGAGTTAGTGCAATCAAAGTCAACTACTACCTGGCACCGTCTTCAAAAGTGATTCTTCTTTCTAGATCCATTCTGATTGGATTAATGTTGTTAAGAATTACAAATAATTATTTCATCCTTTTTTGTGCATCGCGGGATTGGTTTTTTTTCTGAAGGCGGTTTTTAAATTTTTTTTTATTTCGTACTTTTTAGTCCATTCATTTTTTTCGGGGGCAATATAAAAAAAATTATTAAGGTAGGTCTACACGGCACAAATAGATCGTTGTGTGTGAACTCAACTGTTTGGCTTGGACAATTTAAAATGTTTGGATTGTACCAAATATATGTATCTCGGTGATGTTCGACCACTTGCTTCTCCGACCTTATCACAATCAATGTAACATAATATAACGCGTAGATAAGTATAAATATAATGAGCAATAACTAATGGAGGCAATTTTCACTCGTCTTTTGCACTCAGCTTATTTACACAATTCGACTTGCGCCAGACAATTTAAAAAACTAAATCGTTGCGTATAAACCTAGCTTTACGATAAGTATAACACGCTGCCGTAGTATCGTTTAATCGACGACGCAGCGTACGTATTGCGAGAATGATTCTTCTTTTTAAATCCATTCTGAGAAGTATAACCGACGCTGCGCCATTGAAAAAATCGAAACAGCAGCTAAATAGTTTTTGCAGTAAAGTCTTTGCATATTTTCGGACAAAAACTTATTTAATATGAAACAAAATTCTCCGGGGAAAATTAAAAGAAATAGCTTATCTACTGTACTATACTCGTCATTATGCGCATGTGTAAAATTTGCAGCTGATCGCTTATATGGAAGTGGGTCAAAATCAAGTTGCAAGATTTGTTTACACTGCACACACATACAAATCTAGGAAATATAAGCTTAATTGCCATTGATATCGGAGAAATCAAATGTAAACAATAAAATTTTTCGATTCTTCGCCCACGTCATGGCGTATTTCTTTATTTAATATACAATAGTTTATACTATACTACACTATATGCCATAAAAAAAATGAAACAAAATTCCCCGAAGGAAATTATAAAAAATAAATTATTATGACGAAAAAAAAGCACCGCGAGCCGAAGAATCGAACCCGCAGCCCCACAGACGAAGGACTTTTCCGTAGCCCTTGCGCCATGGCAGACACTTCCGGTGGTTGACTAATATGCTAATAAATCATTTGAGAAAGAAGAAAAAGAGAAAAAGAAAACAAAAATGCTGCCCGACCAGGCCCGAACCTTCAACGCTACACGCCGCTGAACCGAGGATCCGACGCTCTACCCACTCCACCATCGGCCTGCTGCCGGATTTACAACAATAAAGTAATTTGTTCGGTGCCTATGAAATGTTTAGGTTAAACTAATTTTAACAGTTTTTTATGCCTAACTTCGAACTCCTTTATCAGAATTTCGAAAAAATTTAACGGGACCACCGTTGGAAACTCCCCCTTCAAATGAACCAAAAAAAAGGCAAAAAAGTCATTGGGTTACAAAGTTATGCGTGAACAGGACTACAAAATACCTACCTACACGTAGAATTGAGTAACCACCTCGTTTTTTGAAGTCGATTAACAAAAGGTTCGGTAAGCCGAATTTTTAACAATATTATATGTAGTTGTATTTGTATGTGTTGTAGTTGTTGGATTGTTTTCGTGAATCTTCACAATCTCCACTTAATATGTATATTGTCATCCAGTCTGAAGTGTTATTCAACAGAAAGAATACCATGAAAAAGCGTAATTAGTGGCTAGTCTCTAGGCACAACATCCAACTAGTTATGTTACGGCCTTTATTTTTGAAGATATTAGCAGATTTTGATATTAAAATTGGCTTTATTTGATACAAAAAAATCGCCCGTATTTTTCGCATATGCATGGAAAAAATCTCCGGTACTCAACGGGTTAAACAAAAAAACTGTTCGAGCTAATTTTAGAAAAATCAGATCATATTTTCTTTAATACCTACTCTTGGATCGGCACCTCAACTAAGTATTGTATGGTACACCTCAACGACGTCGTTATCTTTTTTGGCTCGCGCGATATCGTGTAGGTAAATAACCTCCTCTTTTTTGAAGTCGGTTAAAAAATTAGCACACACGTACCCAGACACACACATACTTCTCAAATTTTTGCTTAAAATGCGTTACCTTGAAAAATGAAAGTACGTTGAAGATTTCGATTTTCCGACCGATTACAATAACTTCCCTATAAACTGGGGTGTATGATACTAATTATTGGAATTTTAATTAAAATTATTAGTGATTTTTATGACATTACTAGTCTACCAACAGACATTAATAATGATGTTAAAAACAAGAAATTTAAAATCAATTTAAATTAGATAAAATTGCAGACACCTCAATTCCGTTTAAATAATATTCAAAAGAGTAACCCAATGTTTTTGTTAACATAACATACCGAATAGAGATTCCACTTCTTCAAACTCCACTTTATTATTAGCATTAATATTAAATGAAGCAATGCATATTAGTAAAATACAATTACATTAAAATTTATAAAATGAAAACCAAGTACAATAATAATATGATTACTTACAATGTTTTAGAGTACATTACAAATGGTATATAATCCTAAATTATTTTGATGATAAAACAACAGGAAAGAGTAACATAGGTCCACCAACAATCGGAGATCTGTAGCGCCTAAATGGGAAGAGCCTACATTATTTTGACATGCTTGATATTTTCCAAAGGTCTTATGCGCAAAAATAGATCACAAGCTAGCAGCAACGATTAAGTGTTGTTAGAATTGTGGTTTTTTATGGACAAAGGTTTTGCTACAACCACTCCAAAATTCAATCAAACCCTTGCCATAAAAATAGTGAATCCAGTAAGAAAAAATCATAATAATAATAAAAAAGTGTACACTGAAACGACCTTTGCAATTAGTTCGTAAAAATTTTATGCCATAAGGTATTCGGTTGAAATGAATAAAAACCAAAGAAAAAATATAATAAAATCGGGATGAAATTTATATCCTAGCCCATTAGCTTTCGTTTCTGTAGTTTATTCAATCACTATAGAAAATACTGTATGCCATGTGGAATGGGCGGTGGATATCATAAAGCGAGGTCGTCACATTTTATTGATGCTTCTACGTCGATTTCTTGTGTGATTTTACGACAATATCCGTTTGCCTACCGGGGCTTGAGTCGCAATTCTAAATCTGTGGTATCAACTGTGATTTCCAATAATTTTGATAGTGTTTTATTGGCTGTCACTCTCCCTTAGACCCTTCAGAACGGAACACCCCACGGGGACATGTGTTATCGATTGGTTTTCACAGATTTACCACCAGGCACGATATTAAACATTTAACTGCTCCGAGGGGCTGCCGTTCCAATAACATTGGGATAATAAACTTGGTAGAAATCGAGTTTATTTAGCGTTTTAGTAAATCGTTTTTCTTGGGCTGATACTCTTCGTCGTAAGTCACCTTAATGATACTAAAATGCTTGTGCGTGGATTTATCGTAGAGGGATAAAATCTTGTTTTGGATGGAATAACAACTTTTATTTACTCAAAAGAAGAAAAGTACAAACATCCCAAAGCTCAAGTTTAAATAAAGAAATTGTATTAAAAAGTTAAGGTTGTTTGCATAAGGGCAAAATATATTTTATTTTTTTCTTAATATTGTTGAAATACCCTTAAATTACCTACTGTTTGTTGCCTTTTTTGTAAATAAATTTAAAGCATTTACAAAAACTTCTTTCATAGAAAATTTTCCCTACAAGAGTGAAAAAAATGACTCTAAATATAATAGACGGAGAGCCAGGGTTCCCAGACCTACGTCAAAGTATACCTATGCTAAGGCGCACATTGAGCTGTGTCACGCAGTCGAACCGTTTTTTTTGTTTAAAAGTCATTCGTTATTTTTGTACTTTTTTTTTTTTATGTGTAGTGCTAAGCTCAAGAGTCACCCTTTGTACTACTAGTCCGTCATGTCATTTGTCACGTCATGGTGCAATGTCTAGCAGTAAGCTTAGTACGGGGGAGGGGTGGGGGGAATAGGTTTAGGATTATAAAGGTACGGGGGGGTATTGAAGAAGGTGGTGATGAACCCTGCGTTTGAACTCTTGGATGTTGTAGGAGCTCGGAAATACCGACTGCGAGAGATTATTCCACAGTCGAGTTGTTCTATTTACAAACGAATTCATATCTTGTTGAGTGCGTGAAAAAGGGAGTTGCAGGTGCAGGGAGTGGGACGAGTGGGCTAATCTGGTGTTGCGGGTGTAAGATTGCCGTGGGGGCAAAAGAGCGTTTAACTCGGAGGAACAGTCACTATGATAGTAGCGATAAAATTTTGTCAGTGCTGCTACATTCCTACGGTGGCTTAGGGGGTCGATGTTGGAGCAAGCGGTATCGTCATTAATTAACTTAAGGGCCTTTTTTTGGACCTTATCTAACCATGCTAAGGTTGTTATTGGAGCGCCGCCCCAAATGAGGGAGTTGTATTCGAGAAGAGGCCGAATGTAGGATTTATAAATAACAGCACGGGCCGATGGCTGGAGGAGGAACCTGCACCTCTTAAGAAATCCCAAGCACTGGGATGCTTGTTTGGCGATTTGGAATATATGGTCATTCCATTGCAAGTCTTTGGCTAATGTCACGCCTAAGATGTGTAGGGATGGGTCGGCCTTTATTTCCACGTTATCCACTGTCAAGGATGGTGAGGTGTTGATCTTTTTCTTTGAAATAAGACAGTACTTGGTTTTGGAGGGGTTGAATTCGACTCGATTCTTTTTTCCCCACTCTATAATAAGTTCAATGTCGTTCTTAATAGAGTTGAACATTAGTTCACGATCATCAAGACAGGATCTGGCATGTGTCTGTCTTGTATCGAAGCTGTACGAGTAACGTAAAGTACCGTCGTCAGCGAAGCTGAGAAGTGGGTTGGAGGGGATTGAAAGAAGGTCATTTATAAAGATGAGAAATAGGGCCGGTGATAAAATTGACCCCTGGGGGACCCCCGCAGAGATGGGGTGAGATTCAGATTTGACGCCATCCAAAACTACCTTAATTGAACGGCCGGAGAGGAAAGTCTCAACCCACTTATACAGAAGCGAGTCTATTCCAATAGCTTTGAGTTTAGCTAACAAGGCTGAGTGCCATACTCTATCAAAAGCTTTGGAGATATCTAAAGCAACCAAACTAGATTCACCAGATCCATGCAAACTTCGGTTGAGGTGTTCTGTAAGGCAGACTAAAAGATCACCAGCGGATCTTTTTTGTCGGAAGCCGTATTGTTTGTCGTTTATAAGTTGGTTGGATTCTAGGTATCCCATTAGCTTTTTGTTAATTATCGTCTCCATGGTTTTGGAGAGGATAGAAGTGATTGCTATTGGGCGGTAGTTGGAGGGAAGGCTGGAGTTACCTTTTTTCGGTATTGGCTGCACATGAGCAAGTTTCCAAGAGTCTGGGTAAACTCCGGAAGAGTATGATAGGGCAAAAAGTTTGCGCAGAGGTTTAGCCAAAGGTGAGGCGCATTGTTTTAAGACGATAGGGGGTATATTATCGGGTCCAGTGGATTTGTTGACATCGAGCTCCTTGAGGCACCTGTACACCTCGCGAGTCCTGAAGAAAACCCTGTCCATTAAATGAGCGCTGTGCTCGAGGACCGGGGGTAGCGTATCATTTTGGGGTAGAGAAGAATTTGAAGCAAACAGAGGTGCTAATAAATCGGCCTTGGATTTTCTGTCTGTTATCACCTTTTCATCGTGGATGAATGAAGGAGTTGTGGAGGTGGTGAAATTCTTCTTGATGGAACTTACCAAGGACCAGAAGTTTTTGCTACCAGAGGTTGTATTAAGGAGTTTACTTCTCAACTTGCTGTCAAATGAATTTTTGGCATTCCTGATGGTGACTTTACAGGAATTTCTTAGTTTTATATACTCTGCACGGAGCGATTCACTCGGGAAGCTCTTGTAGGCTCGAAAGGCGGCTTCTTTATTTCTGATTGCATTCATACACTCCTGATTAAACCATCTGTTGGGCCTAGGCTTCACAGATTTGGTAGAATGAGGAATAAACAAATGCATTCCTGCCTGTATGATTCTAGTGATACGGATAGTGGCAGAGTTGACGTTTTTATTACGGAAACACTAGTTCCAGTCAGTAGATTGGAAAAAATTAGTAAGCCCCAGCCAACTGGCCTTCCCATAATGCCATACAGTTCTTCTGACTGGTTTGAGAGGGGTGGGAAATTTGAATGCAAAGCTAGCGCTAACTAAGCAGTGGTCCGAATTGCCGAGAGGTGAATCAACTGTGACGGTATATCGTGCTGGATGAGAAGTAAGGAAAAGATCAAGGAGATATCTTCCTTGATCAGCAACATCAGGGACTCTTGTGGGAAGATCCACAATTTGGTGCAAGTTATTGATGTCTGCAAAGAGCTCGACGTCCTTGCCAGAAACACTGGTGCCATTTGAGTAAGTCAGCCAGTTTACATTGTGAACATTGAAATCACCCGCAACGATGATTTCACACTCAGGATTGGACGATAAAAATCCCGAGATTTGTTCGGAAATAGTGTCAAACGATGAAGTGGAGGCTTCGTTACTTATGTTAGGGCTTCTGTATAGGAAGCAAAAGAATATAACGTGGTTTCGGATGATGATTTTAATCCAAAGTGAGTTAAAATCTGAAGAAGTGCTTTTGCATATTTTATAATGAGCCACGTCATCCCTAACGTAGATGGCAATGCCCCTATGGGGAGAGAGATTATGCACTAAAGTGTACCCCGATATCTGATATTGACTTAAGTCATTATCGGGTGATATTTGGGTTTCACTAAGTGCGAGGATTGGGGGTTTAAAGTTTAATAAGTGGCATTCAACAAAAGAGAAGTTCGCATGAAGTGCACGAATGTTACAGAGGTCAATAACAAAGCTTGACTTGTAACGGGACTTCGGTTGCGCGGGTTCAATTGCCACATTCTTAGAGATATTTCCCGGAATTACATCTGCCGCAACCATCAGAGCACGTACTTGCACGATATTGCGCGAACCAAATATTATATCGAGTTCTTTGAGGTACCGAAAGAGTAATACTAACGAAAAAATTCTCTGAAAAAAAATTTCATAACATTCGGTCGGCCTTTTTGTTTAAATGGAAAAACTTCGGCTAAGTGTCAGAAAGACCTTAAATTTATAAGTTTTGCTAATATCCAATAAGCTGGATGGAACGAGATCCTGTCTAACCGAAGTGATCTTTTTTGGATTCTGCACAGCGATAGCTTTCCAATAAAACATCATTTGTCAAAATCCAACAACCTTTAAAAATCGTGCATAAATTACGTCACCTTGGATAAGCACTTTTTTGACGGCGAATTGTTTTCTACGTCCTACAGTTTCAGAAAATTGCGGTTCATCTCGTAGCCCAGTCACTTTAAACATGAACCTCTGAAAAAATGCAACTGGAGATTTATCAGCGGGATTCTCTTTATTTTGGGCTCACAAATAATTTCCCAAAAGTCCATAAAGCCAACTGGCCGGCTACTCGAGTTATGGAGGGTCAAAGGTCCCGAAAATCAATTAGATCAAGCATAGAAAATAAAACCTTTTGTTTCTCTTTGCTAATTGCTATGAGCTTGATGTAACATGTTTTAAGAAAATCTTTTCCATCATAGGAAGAAATTCCTCTTCGACTAATTTTTAATTGTTTAAATGGAGCTTTTCTTCAATTCTCGTTTTATAGTAAATGGCACCAAATTATTTTGTGTAACGAAGCCACCTTACCTGTTGTTATATAAACTTTTCTCCATCAGTATTGGCTTTTCTCACATTAGTTTTTCTTTTGCTGCAAGAGCAAAAATGAAAATTTACTATACTATAAAATTTTTCTTGACCCCAAAGTGCGTATGAACTGATATGAGTCTCGTAGCTTTTTGCACAAGTTTTTACTTTTTTCGCTCTATAACTAAGTGATCAACATCACATTCCATGTGTGTGTGCCCAGGTACGAGAAATTTGTGATTGATTGATCATTTTGACTAAGAATTTTATCAGTACTTTTAGATTTATACGCAATGTGGGCGTCAGCATGATGCTGGGCTTGTTCCGTTTCCCGTTGGACTTTTGTTCAGGAGATGCAATATTAATTTTCATTTTAAAAACTTCACATTTATTGCAAGTGTCTAGTTTAGGCAATTTTAATTTCAAATTCAAAGTTTTAAAAATATTTAAAATATTTTGTAATTGATATAGGATTTTCATATTTCTCACAATATCTGAACTGTCTGTATGTGTTTCCGGAATAGAAACGCCAACTCTGCCGCTATCCGTATCACCAGGATCATACAGGCAGGAATGCATTTGTTCATTCCCCATTCTACCAAATCTGTGAAGCCTAGGCCCAACAGATGGTTTAATCGGGAGTGTATGAATGCAATCAAAACTAAAGAAGCCGCCTTCCGAGCGTACAAGAGCTTCCCGAGTGAATCGCTCCGTTTAGAGTACATACAACAAAGAAATTCTTGTAAAACCGCCATCAAGAAAGTCAAAACCTTATTTGACAACAAATTGAGAAGTAAACTCCTAAATGCAACCTCCGGTAGCAAAAACTTCTAGTCCTTGGTAAGTTCCATCAAGAAGAATTTCACTACAACTTCAACCCCTTCCTTTATTCACAATGAGAAGGTAATAGCAGACATCAAATCCAAGGCCAATTTATTAGCATCTATGTTCGCTTCGAATTCTTCTTTACCCGAAACTGATGTGCTACCCCCGAGCGTAACGCCCATTCAATGGACCGGTTTTTTTTTCAGGACTCGCGAGGTGTACAGGTGCCTCAAAGAGCTCGATGCCAACAAATCCACTGGACCCGATAATATACCCCCTATCGTCTTAAAACAGTGCGCCTCACCTTTGGCTAAACCTCTGCGCAAATTATTTTCCCTGTCATATTACTCCGGAGTTTATCCCGACTCTTGGAAGCTTGCCCATAGCGAAAAAAGGTGACTCCAGCGATCCCTCCAATTACCGCCCAATAGCAATTACTTCTATTGTCTCCAAAACCATGGAGACGATAATCAACAAAAAGCTTATGGGATATCTAGAATCCAATCTACTCATAAACGACAGACGGTATGGCTTCCGACAAAAAAGATCCACTGGCGATCTTTTAGTCTGTCTTACAGAACACCTCAGCCGTAGTCTGCATGGATCCGGTGAGTCTAGTCTGGTTGCTCTGGATATCTCCAAGGCTTTCGATAGAGTTTGGCACTCAGCCCTGTTAGCTAAACTCAAAGCTATTGGAGTTGACTCACTTCTACAGAAGTGGATTGAGAGTTTCCTTTCTGGCCGTTCAATCAAAGTGGTATTGGATGGCGTCAAATCCGCATCCCACCCGATCACTGCGGGGGTACCCCAGGGGTCAATTTTATCACCGGCCCTATTTCTCATATTTATAAATGACCTTCTTTCAATCCCCTCCAACCCACTTCTCAGCTTCGCTGACGACGGTACTTTACGGTACTCGTACAGCTTCGATACAAGACAGACTCATGCCAGATCCTGTCTTGATGATCGCGAACTAATGTCAACTCTATTAATAACGAAATTGAACTCATTCTAGAGTGGGGAAAGAAGAATCGTGTTGAATTCAACTCCGACAAAACCAAGTACTGTCTTATCTCCAAAAAGAAGCTCAACACCTCTCCACCCTTGAGAGTGGATGGAGTTCAACTAATGGCCGACCCATCCTTACACATCTTAGGCGTGACATTAGCCAAAGACTTGCGATGGAATGACCACATATTCCAAATCGCCAAACAAGCATCCCAGTGCTTGGGATTTCTTAAGAGGTGCAAGTTCCTCCTCCAGCCATCGGCCCGTGCTATTATTTATAAATCCTACATTCGGCCTCTTCTCGAATATAACTCCCTCGTTTGGGGCGGCGCTCCAATAACCACCTTGGCATAGTTAGATAAGGTGCAAAAAAGGGCGCTCAAGTTAATTGATGACGACACCGCCTGCTCCACCATCGACCCCTTGAGCCACCGTAGGAATGTAGCAGCACTGACAAAATTTTATCGCTACTATCATAGTGACTGTTCCTCCGAGTTAAACGCTCTCCTGCCTCCACGGCAATCTTATACTCGCAGCACCTGATTAGCCCACTCATCTCATTCCCTTCACCTGAAACTACCCCTTTCACGCACTCAACAAGACATGAATTCGTTTGTTAATAGAACAACTCGACTGTGGAATAACCTCTCGCAGTCAGTATTTCCGAACTCCTACAACATCCAAGAGTTCAAACGCAGGGCTCATCACCACCTTCTTCAATACCCCCCCGTACCTTTTAATCCTTAACCTATACCCCCCCCCCCCCTTCATCCTTCCACCGTACTAAGCTTACTGCTAGACATTGCACCATGACGTGACAAATGACATGACGGACTAGTAGTACAAACGGTGTCTCCTAAGCTTAGCACTGCCACATAAAAAAAAAAAACATTGTAGCAAGTGTTAATTCAGGCGGAAGATACCGTGATTGCTTGAAGAATTTCAGGGTATATTATGTTCAATGTTTTTCCTACAAATTTCCAGATTTTCCGATTTTCCAACTCTTGAACAACCAACATACAACTAACCGGGAAATGACACTTTAGCCAAATTCATCCTCTATATTAGACCCACAATTTTGAATTTAAAAGTTTCAATCATAAATTTGATATTTGCTACCTTAAAAACTCTAATATACGGATTTTCATTGAAATTGAACTGCAATTGCTGCGGCCATTTTTAATTGAAGTTTTGATCATAAATTCGTTATATTCTGTCATATTGGCGTAGTCATTTTGAATTTATAAGTTTTGACCACAAATTCGTTATTTGCAACTTTG
>CATLJY010000154.1:0-23780 GCA_949987705.1 Thereva unica
CCCGCCATAAAAAAGTCCTTCCTAAGACTTATAGAACACACAATTATCTATAATTTTTGCTTTTGTTATTTTTACATAGGGCTAATATTTCACGAGTTATAGCGCTTTAAATGTTGCAAAACGTGAATTCGTGAATTAGTAAAATTTAGGACTTCAACGGGTTCTTTGTTTAGACCTATACAAAATAATTTTCCTTTAGAGATAGATGGTTCTCAACAAGCAGACCCAAGAGCACGAGATTTACTACGTAGTCTGGTTGAAAAGAAACACGGTGAGGCTGTAAGAACCTATAAGAACTCGCAGGGAGAATAGTTAAACCTCCGTCTAGATTAGTGTTGTGAGCATTGAAGTTCTTAATTTAATGTTGAGGTAATAACTTCTTCTTCTTCTTTGATCCGTTAGCTGGCGGTCCGAGCGGGACGTCTCCGCAACGGATACGCTGCTGTCGGTGCCGCTGGGTCCCGAACTCTATTCACGATTCGCTTCCATTCTTCTTGGTTTTTGGCGGTGTCTCGAGCCTCGGCAACTGATAATCGTTGATTCTTTAAGTCACCCTCGATATTCTTCAACCAGGTTTTCCTCGGTGCCGATCGCTGTATTCTCCAGTCTGCAGGACGGTCTCGCCAGAGAAGTTTACGTGGCAAGCGGTTATCATCCATTCGGCAAACATGTCCAAACCACCGTAGTCGACGTTTTTTGCATTTCTTCTTCAATCAGTGTTTGCTGATCGCATCTTTGTCTGACAACCTCGTTTCGAAGGCGATCACGGAGTGAGACACGGAGGATCTGCCTCAAACATCGCATTGGAAGACCTCGAGCTTCTAACGTCCGGTTTGAGCAGTGTCCACGTTTCAGATCCATAAAGAAGAATCGGAAGAATCAACGTTCGGTAAAGACGTAGTTTTGTTTTGATGGAGATATTTGCTCGTTTCCATATGCACCACTTGAGCGAGGCGAATGTTGCTGTTGCCTGGCCGATACGGCTGTGAACGTCGGCCGTCGATGCTACTTTCGTTTCCTCAACCAATGATCCCAAATATTTGAACCTTGGAACCTGTTCGATTTGGGTTCCATCGAGGTGAACACTGGCTCTTGGATCCATCCGTTGTGAGCACTTTGGTCTTTTCCGCATTGATTTTAACCCGTATGATTGGGCGATGCGGGAAATATCGTATAAGATGTCCGTTGCTTCGGCATCCGTGTCGGCGAAAACAGCGCTATCGTCGGCGAACATTAAGTCTGTTACGAAGTTGTTGTCGTCGTATTGAACTCCGAGTCGTCCATCGAATGCTTCACGCATAATCGCGTCGATCACAACGTTGAAGAGAAGTGGCGAAGCGACGTCTCCCTGTCGGACACCCGTCTGAATCAGGAATTCCTCGGATAAGTCGTTTCGAATACGAACGCTGCTGGTTGAGCCATCGTACGACGCTTGGAGAAGTTGGATGATTCTCAATGGCACGTGTTCGGTCACCAAGACTCTCCACAAGCTGTTCCAATCGATGCAATCGAAAGCGGATTTGAAATCGATGAAAACGACGACAATTCGTTTGCCGCAACGAATTCTTTCTTCCATTAACTGACGGAGGCGAATATTTGATCAATGCATCCTCGATGTGGTCTAAATCCCGCTTGTTCCTCCCGGCTCGTTTGCTCTCGATGTTTCTGTAGCCTCGATTGTATTATTTTCGTAAATACTTTACCGACGATCGAAGAAGGCTAATACCGCGATAATTCTTGCATTCCCGACTGTCGCCTTTCTTCAAAATTGGGACAACGATCGCTTTCTTCCATACCGAAGGGACACGATCCGAATGCCATATGTGTGTTATGAGGACATGAAGTCGTTGTGATAAGACATCACCTCCAGCTTTGATCATCTCGGCGGTTACTTGGTCTATTCCCGGCGCTTTTCCATTTTTCAGCGATTTTATTGCTGTCTTCACCTCGATAATTGTTGGTTCGGTATCGAGAAACTGATTCATCGGCTGTTCGATAATCGGTGGTTCGGGTGCTGGACCTTGCGGCGGATCGTGGTTATACAGCTGGTGGAAGAATGCTCTCCACCGCTCCAGGCGTTCATGGGCAGAAGTCACAAAAGTTCCATCCGATTTTTGATGTTGTCGTTTGTTGATGTTGTTTTGCCGCCTAACCGGCGGATTGTCTGGTACAGCGTCCGGTACTCGTGCCTCGACGCCGCTTTTTCCATGTCGGCCGCAACGTTATTCCAGTACGCTTCTCGTTCCAATTTCATTTTCTGCCGAACTTCTTTGTTCAATCTTCGGTATTTCTCAAAGTCGACGTGTTTCATGCGCTTCCGCTGATCGACGAGGTCCAGACAGCTGTCCGAGATCCATGGCTGCGTCCGTTTACGGATAGTTGGACACAACTCCATTGCACACTCCACAATAGACTCCGACAATTGCCTTTCTTCTACATCGATATCGTCCGGTATTGCGAGCGCCGCGAATTTGTTGGATAATGCCATTTGAAACTCTCGCCCGATGGCCGGGTCCCGTAGGCACGCCCAATTTTTCTTGGCTGGTGGTGGCTCCGTTTTCTTCGCGCTTTGCAATCGCATCTGCAATTTCGCTCGAATAACTACCGTTTACATTACCTCAAGGTGGGAGGATGTTGAAAAACTCACTAGTTTTACTTGTTAGAATTTAGATAGTTGAGTTAACTTAGTTTTTTTTTGAAAATGTCAAAGAGAAAATAACATTTTGGAGATCTCTGAAGAAACCAGAAATTTTTGATGGTTGCCAACTTTATGAAGATTCGAAGGAATTTATGGAAGACAAGCAACAGTTAGGAAAAGAAAGGAATACTAATAGCGTATACGGAGGATTAATTGCAGCTCAGCCCAGGTTACCTTTTATATAACTCAATGTAAATTAATTATTCTTTTGTAGTTGCTAATAAATTATTGAGGACATTTTACCTGCGGCCTTTTTAGTGAAAATTTCACATGCTGAATTACAATTTCACATGCTGAAAAAGACAGACCTGAAATCCAAATTAATAATGCGGGGGACGAAAATTATAATGATGCAGTTGGACAACATAAAATTTATCGACTCGCTAAATTATTTTCCTATGAGCCTATCACAACTACCAAAGGCCTTAGATCTACCAGCAGTGTATAAAAAAGGATACTTCCCTCATATATTTAACACGTTCGAGAATAGGAAATATATTGGGAAATTACCGGCAATAGAATATTACAATCCCGACTCAATGAAAACTGAAGATCGTGATAGTTTCCTCAACTGGTACGAGAAACATAAAAATGAAAACTTTGATATGCAGCGTGATATTGTAGACTATTGCATTAGTGACGTGCAGATTTTGGCAGAGGCATGCTTAAAATTTAGAAAATTGATGTTGGTAGAATGCAAAGTTGATCCATTTGTTGAGGCGACAACTATTGCTTTTGCATGCAATTTAGTTTTTCGGCGCAATTTTCTTAAACCGAATACTATTGGTATTATTCCAAGAAAGGGATATAGATATGCCGATAATCAGTCAGCAATAGCAATTCAATGGCAAATATCTGAAGAAAAACGCAGAGGAATTAATATTACACATGCAGCCAACAAAGAGAAGTTGTTCTGAAAGGAGTAAAAGTAGATGGCTATTGTGCAGAGTCTAATCAAATTTTTGAATTCCATGGCTGCTACTACCATGGACACCCCACATGTTTGAAACACAACCGTGATCAACCTCTTCATGATGACCATAGCGATACTCTAAATCACCGATATGAAGTAACAACCGCAAAGATGGGGCGTTTACGTTCTTATGGATACGAGGTCATTGAGATGTGGGAGTGCGATTTTCTCAGACTAATGAAAACGAATAAAGACATTCAAGCTTTAAGAGACCATCCTTTACTGATACATTCACCTTTAAATCCTAGAGATGCTTTTAATGATGGTCGAACAGGTAATGTTTATACACATTACGCATGCAAGCCAGATGAAAAAATAAAATACATAGATTATGTTCATCGTATCCATGGGTTTGCAAGTATGAAAAATTCTCAATCGGTCACCCTGATATGTCGGAACAGATGCATGCTCGAAAGTTGATTTAGGTAAATTAGATGGTCTGATCAAATGTAAAATGTTACCGCCCGAAGTAATGTATCACCCCGTTCTACCGATTAGACGGAATAATAAAATAATGTTCCCTTTATATCATAGATGTAGTGAGGAGAAAAACCAACATAATGAATGCACACACACGGATGAGCAAAGAGATCTTATTGGAACATGGGTAATTGACGAGGTAAAAACAGCTCTAAGTAGAGGATATGCTGAATACATACGAAATGTACCTAGTACTAAGGCGCGTCGTAAAAGTCGCAGGAAGAATCGAGATCGCCAAGCCATCATTGGTGACGGTGTCACCTTGAGTTCCTTGCCCCGCGTTCCAGAGATTGAGTCGATCTCTAGGCCGGTCTCGATATCCACCTCTTCGCCTCTAATAGTGCCCAATCCCCCGGTCACTGAAGCTACAGTTCCCCAAGAACCGTGCACCCCCCTAGTTACGATACCGAGACCTTTAAATATCTTCATATCACGATTCTCTCCTGAAACTATGACGGAGTCTGTCTGTGAATATATGAGGAAGAAATCTATAGACCCTGGAATTGTTTCATGCAGAAAAGTCAGCAAGGCTTCCAAGCCTGTTGCTTCTTTTGTCTTGTCTGCACCGCCCGTTATTGCCGAGACTCTCTTAGACCCTGGCTTCTGGCCTGCTGGTGCCCTTACCAAGCTTTTTGTTTCCCGAAGCCGTACTCGAGCCCATCACTCAAACGTTTCCATTCCGAGAACACCAAGGATGCCAAAAAACTTGAGACTACCAAAACGTGAGGGGGACAAGGTCAAAAACTAACGACATCCTTCAGGCATCGATGGCTAGCGGGTTCGATGTCATAGCGTTCACGGAAACCTGGCTTCACGAAGGTATTCTTAATGCTGAACTCTTCGATTCCTCCTACCAAGTCTTTCGGAGGGACCGTCACACTGACTCGGAAGCTCGCGGGGGTGGCGTACTTCTTGCATGCCGCAGCCACCTTAATTGTAACCCAATTTCGCTTCCTAGTTTCTCTAACCCCATGGACATTGAGCTTGACGCTCTCAAGATGAACACTGGTGATGAATTACTTCTTCTTGGCGACTTCAATTTACCCAATATTCAGTGGGTATTTGACGAAGCTGACGATAACTACCTCCCCGAAGGCAATTTTAATTCTAAGGAATCCTGTTTTCTCAATTCCTTATTCTCACTTGGCCTTAATCAAATGAGTGGTGTGACTAATGTCTTAGGGAGGCAGTTGGATCTTGTATTCTTTACCGACTCAGGAAACATGATTGTTGAACCCAGTCCAATAGTCATGACGTCCGTTGACAATTACCACCCTGCTCTTTTGCTAAATTACTGCTTCAACTCAAAGAACAATCCTTGTCCGGAGGCGGTAACCCATTCCTTCAACTTTAAGAAGGCTAACTTTAATGAACTCTCATCTAAGCTTGCCTTGATTGATTTCAACAGCTTACTTTCCTCAAATGAGTTGGATGTCGATGTGGCACGGTTTTACGCCGTACTATATGAAGCTATTGCTTCATGCGTACCTTTTGAGCCCCAAAAATTGCGCAGTGCTTCTCCACCTTGGTACAATAATGAGCTGAAGCATTTAAGGAATCAGAAAAATAGGCTCTGGAAGACCTATTTAAAAAGGAAGGATTCTCCGAGTCTTATTACATTTACTGATTGCTATAACAGATTTCGTTTACTCTCTTCTGCTCTGTATGGCGAATATCTCAGCAGCATGAGGGACCAGGTTTATACTGATCCTAGAAACTTCTTCAAATTTGTCAACTACAAGAAAAAAGCTGATAACTACCCAAAACTATGCAGCACACTAACTGGTCAAGTAGTGAGTCTTCCTCGATTTGCAACATGTTTGCTTCATTCTTTCATCAATCTTTCACCCCTTCTAATTTTCAGCCTAATGACAATAATTTTCGTCACATAACTCTACACCGAGAGGCTACTAGTTTGTCTCTCTCAATCTCCATTGACGATATCATGAAACATATTGATGAACTCCCATTCGATTGCACTTCCGGCCCTGACGCTATCCCTCCTGCTGTCCTTAAATCCTGTGTGGAGGTTCTCCAGTGTCCACAGAAAACCCTTTTTCAAAAGTCCCTGGATAAAGGGTACTTCCCTACTCTCTGGAAGAATTCGTTCATAATTCCTATTCACAAAAGTGGTAGCAAAAACGAAATATCGAACTACAGACCAGTTGCCAAGCTGTCTGTCATACCGAAGCTTTTTGAATCAATCATTTATTCTGCAATCGTGCCCATCTGCAAAAAACATATTTCTACAAACCAACATGGTTTTCTTCCAGCTCGTTCCACTACCACCAATCTCCTTGAATTCACTTCCCATGCTGTTGAAGGCTTCGTTTCCGGTTGCCAAACTGATTGTGTTTACACTGATTTCAGTAAGGCATTTGACAAGCTTTCCCACTCCATTATACTTTTTAAACTAAAGAAGTTAGGTTTCCCTGAAGCCCTTCTATTATGGTTCCAATCCTACTTAGCTGACAGGACCTACCAAGTCCTTTTCCGTGGATCCAAATCCGCGACCATTGAGGAGTCATCTGGTGTCCCTCAAGGCAGTCATCTTGGCCCTATCCTCTTTATTCTTTCTATTGACGATATTGTTAGGTACCTTGCTAAGACACTGCAGAATCCTGATTTATGCTGATGACATCAAATTGTACCGTCACGTAAAGAGTATGGAGGACTGAAAACTTTTGCAAGTCGACCTCGACACCTTTTAATCTTGGTGCGCTAACAACAACCTGGTTCTTAATATTAGTAAATGCGAAGTCATGACTTTTTGTAGGCGACGTGATCCTATAATTTATAACTACTCATTTTCTAGTGAGGGTGTCCCCCGTGTTAATTTTGTCAAAGATCTCGGGATTAGATTTGACACCAAGCTGGACTTTGCTACTCATATCAACTATATTTCTTCCAAGAGCAGCTTAGTCTTGGGTTTTATAAAAAGGTGGTCCAAAGATGATGAAAATCCCTAAAACGAAAAATATATAAATCCAAATATCTTTCATAAATACAAATGATACTTCCCTGTATCTGGGGATTCACAGATACCACAAACCATTGAATTCCGATTAAACGCCTGAAATATATTAAAAAATTATTAATAAAAAAGTAGAAATTAAGAATTATAATAAGAATAAAATTGAATTTAATTGAATTAAAAACGAAGTCTTATTAATTACGCACAGAATGTCAACAATCCAAATCATGCAACAACAACAACAATGGGAACCAAAACTCGCAATTATTTTACGAGACTTCAATTCCAAAGGTTGTTGTTTAATGTACATATGTACATTCACAAAGAATTAAATATTAATTTTATGACAGCATGCAAACAGGAAACACAAAATTAATCTTAAAAAAGGGGGATTTAAAATCCCTTTTGACAGTTCCATGTACACGAACACATATTGTTAGATTTTGCAACAAAAAAAAACTATAAATTAACACTGAAAGCATGCACATACGTTTGACAAACACTTACCTTGCAATAGCTCACCACCTGTCCACACGAAACTCGCGCACTCGCGAAATAATCGCGAAAATTTCCGCGATCGCCACCGGCACCGAAACCAACGATTAACAACTGTCATCCATGTTTTGGGATGATAAACAGCTGCAAAGAAAAGTCCCTTAAGGGCAGTAATGCCAAACGTAACGAAAAAAATAGCCCTAAAGGGAAAAATTTAATAATATTTAATTTTCCATAAGCCCAATAAGAGCAAGGGAGACAAAAATATAAAAAAGGAGAAACAAGGCTGTCGGTAATGCATTCCATTAAAACGCAGGAGTCGGTAATGTACATCGGGAAAAAATAAGGATTACCGCTGTACAAATATAGAAAACAACTACAATAATTCTTAATTATTATTATTAATTCGAATTTTCCGGAAAAATCGTATAAAAAAGGGTGAATAATTAAATATTTTTTAACGGAAAAAAATAATTGTAAGGACATTAAAGTCCAAATAAATAATTTGAAATTTCCCTGATGCAACAACTTGATGCAGGAAGTGAACTGCATAACAACTCCCATACCACAAGGAAAATATAAAAAAAGGGGTACAAGATAGGAGAAAATCAGTCTTGCGAAAAATTCGGTCGACGACAATTTATAAAAGTGCTTGCAAAAAAACCACGTGTTTCGGTGATTTATAAAAAAAAACGTGTTCTATAGTGGAAACTAACAGGATTCAAAGGTCTTACGGTAGGGCCAAAAATTGTTGTGGCTGAGTAACGCCTAGTTTTTTAGGCGTTCAGCCCTGAAAATAATTTTTGGGTGCAGGATTAATTTTCCCTCATACCGGCATTAGTTAGCTTAGGTTTTTTTTGTTTGTTAGAATTAAGAAAAAAAATATTGTAAAAAATTAATAAAGTGAATATTTGAATTTTCTTGTTGTAAAGTGAATTGGTGTTATTTGTGATTCGAAATAAAAGAACCGCAAACGAAAACTGCATGCGTTTTCTTTCTATACCGCTACACATCATTATTGTTTTCAAGGTTTCATAAAACATTTTGGTGGTTCCATCCAGGAACAGTGTGCAGTTAGTTTGCGGTCCTTCGATTTCTTCGTTGTCCTATAACAACGGGTTCTTGGATTTCCTTTGTTTCTTATACTTTAACAGGTTCCTCTACGGTAAAAAAAATAATTTTTGCTTACAAGCATGGATATAGGTACATTATTGCGTGAGGAACACATTTTGAGATCCAGAGTGGAAAGTTTTATCGAAAATGGCAGGAAAACGGCTCATGTCAGACGTACACAAGCTTTCTTTGAAACAAAGAGTAAGGATTTAGCAGAACTATGGAAACAATACAGCAACAAGGATTACGAAATCAGAATGCAACTAGAACAAAGCCCAGACGCGGAAACAAACCCGTATATTGTATCTGACAGTTTTAGTAAGACCGAAGCCAAATATTCTGAGTACATGAGTGAACTTAAAGAAGGACTTCGCCAGTTCCCATCACAACCAACAAACACAAAAGAGCAACCCACAGCCAAGATAGAAGCACACAATTTCGCAATTCATCAAGAAACAGCGTTACCTAAAATAGCTCTGCCAAAGTTCGACGGGAATTTTGACACATGGCGATCATTTCATGATCTGTTCGTGGCTGTTATTCACAACCATCCAAGACTAACTCCAGCACAGAAGTTATACTATTTAAAGACGTGTTTAATAGGAGATGCTGAATTAGTGTTGAGGCACACACCTATATCAGATAAAGATTATGATGCGGCCTGGACAAAGTTGAAGGATCGGTTTGCAAATACCAGGATACTTGTAAATCATCAATTGAAGACGCTAGTGAATCAGCCAAAGTTAACGCATGAATCAAGCAAAGGAATAAAATCACTAATTGACGTCACCGAAGAATGTTTGCAGCAGCTCAAGAATTTGGGAGTAGACACCACATCATGGAACGCGCTACTCATCTTCCTGTTGGTCCAAAAACTTCCCTTCATGACACTCAAGGAATGGGAAGAAGAACAAGGATCGCAGAAAGATTTACCAGATATTTCTCAGTTCAGCAAATTTTTAAACACGCGTTTGAAAATATTGGAATCTATTTCCGACCAAATCAGTCCTAAGGTCAACCCTTCAAGGCATGTACGCAAATTAACCACTACATCATGTCACGTCACAAAGGAAGGAAGATGCCCTGGATGCAGCGAGAAACATTTTATAGCAAAATGTCCACGTTACATAAACATGAATATATCAGATAGACGTAAGTTTATACAGTCCACAGGTAGATGCTTTAACTGTTTTTCAGGAAGTCATACAATTCGGAATTGCTCCAGCAGAAACAGATGCTTTAGGTGTAACCAATTGCATCATACAACGCTACACGAGGACAATCCTAGAACGCACTTCAAACAAGATAAAGATATTCCAAAGGAGGCAAGTCCACAACACACCAAGCAGTCAGCAAATCAAGCAAACAGTCACAGCACGGAAGAGCTACAAGTCACCCAAACCTTCGTAGTCAATCGCAATCTATCAGCATTACTTTCAACCGCAGTTGTAATCGCACAAGACACACAAGGACACAAAGGCATTCTTCGATGCCTCATCGATCCAGGTTCACAGTCGTCTATAATCACAGAGGCAGCCTGTTCGAAATTAAAGGCTACCTGCACACCATCGCTCGTTTCTATTGAAGGTATCGGCTCAGCGGTCACCTCACACAAGGAAACAACCCTGCATCTACAAGCTCAAGGATTAGAAGGTCCTACAGTAGAAGAAACATTCTTGATCATGAAGGACATAACTGGTCCTCTACCCAGACATACCATTTCCAGAAGAAATCTTCAACATGTGCATGGTCTACGGCTTGCCGACTCCACGTTTTGGAAGCCAGGAAAAATAGACGCACTATTAGGAGCAAAGGTCTACGCACAAATCGTACGGGAAGGCATCATTCGTGGAGGCAGCAACGCTCCCATAGCAATCAACACATTATTCGGGTGGATACTTCTCGGGCAAACTACCAATTCACACCACATTGCAATTTCTTCAAATATGACGACCACATCAGACAATGATCTCAATCTACTGCTCAGGAGATTTTGGGAAATGGAAGAATACCCATCTAACTCTCTCTTAACTCAAGAAGAAGCAGAATGCCAGACTCACTTCACATTGACGCATAAGCGGTTAGCAACAGGTAGATACCAGGTAGAACTACCATTTATCAACAACGAGGCACCAATCTTAGGCGATTCCAGAGCACAAGCAATGGTCAGATTCGCAGCGCTACAAAAACAATTCGACCGGAAACCTGATTTAGCAAGGGACTATACAAAATGCATGGAAGAGTACATACAACTGGATCATATGGAGATGGTTGAGGCTAACACGGCGGCCACACAGTATTACATTCCACATCATGCTGTGTTCAAAGACAGTAGCACCACGAAATTAAGGGTCGTGTTCGACGCATCGTGTCGAACAACTAATGGCAAATCTTTGAATGACTGTTTGATGAAGGGCCCAGTGCTGCAACCGAAGCTGTTTGCCACGTTACTGAACTGGCGAAAGTACAAGGTCGCATTGACAGCGGACATAGAAAAGATGTACCGCATGATACTGGTTCATCCCAAACATCAATGTTTTCAGCGCATCATCTGGAAACATCCGCTTACAAAGGAGCCACAGGATTTTCAGCTCAAAACTGTGACGTTCGGTACTTCCTCAGCTCCTTATCTCGCAATTAGAACGCTGCAACAGCTCGCTGAAGATGAGCAAGGTAGATGGCCTTTAGCCTCAAAGGCCACATTCAAGAACTTTTATGTCGACGACCTATTAACAGGAGCCGATAACAGGGAAGATGCCGTGAAATTACAAACAGAATTCATCGAAATGATGAAATCGGCTGGCTTCAAATTGCGAAAGTGGGCTAGCAATGACCCTGCGACAATTGAGCACCTCCCAACAGAAGACTGCGAAATTAAGGAACTGCTGACCTTTAGTGAACGAGATTGTATAAAAACACTTGGAGTACAATGGCATCCCACAACGGATTACCTTACGTTTGTATTTTCTTCAAAGGCATTTACACCAAACCCAACGAAGCGATCAATTCTGTCCACAGTTGCATCCCTCTATGATCCTTTAGGTTGGCTAGCTCCATTTTTAGTTGTAGCCAAAATACTTATTCAACAATTATGGATATCGGGTTGTTCATGGGATGATCCAGTTCCACATTCACTACAAACGCAATGGGAGGGATTTAAAAGGGAATTATCAAACGTAGCCGACATCAAGATTCCTCGATGGATTCAATTCACCACAACCACGTCCGTGCAGTTACATGGGTTTTGTGACGCCTCAGAAAGGGCATATGCTGCTGCTATTTATATAAGAACACAAAATGAAGATGGAATCATTTCAACCGCGCTATTAACAGCCAAAACAAGAGTTACACCAACTAAACCGACAACCATCCCTCGCTTAGAGCTCAATGGCGCATTATTACTTGCCCGACTCATGAATACCACCATCAATGACATGGAACTACTCGATGTTGCGGTATACGCGTGGACTGACGCTACGATTGTCTTACAGTGGATTAAGGAGCATCCATCACGATGGAAACCGTACGTAGCAAATAGAGTCGTGGAAATACAAAACATGCCTCGCTGTGACGGATGGCGACATGTCCCAACAGATCAAAATCCAGCAGATCTAGCGTCAAGAGGTGCCAAGCTTGCCGAACTAAAAGACAACGACTTATGGTGGCATGGGCCCACATGGCTCAGGAAGGAACAAGAAGAATGGCCCACAACTCCAATTGCGCTTGAAAAAACTGAATTAGAGGCGAAAAGGGTACAAACTTCAACGTTCAAAATTGAATTTGATGATGATATTCTGTACAAATACTCGTCCTACGACCAGCTATTAAGGATCGTTGCTCGCATTCTTCGCTTCATCCACAACTGCAAACAGCCAAAGATGAAAGAAACCGGAACACATATCTCGGCCCATGAACATAGACAAGCAGAGGCAACCATTCTCCGTCAAGTACAACAAAGAGAGTTTTTGTTAGAACTCAATAATTTGTCAAAGGGCAAATCACTCCCCAGTAACAGTAAGCTCTTACAGCTTAATCCATTTTTAGACGATAAGGGCATAATGAGAGTTGGAGGTCGCCTGCATCACGCTACTGTACCCTTTAATCAAAAGCATCCAATCATACTACCAAAGACACATTTCATTACGTCACTATTGATAGACAAATTACACCAGGAAACCTTACATGGTGGCACGTCCCTCGTTCTAGCTAGCAGTCGACAACGATTTTGGATCTTGGATGCACGACGCGCAATTTCCACTCGACTACATAAATGTGTCAAATGTGTCAGATATGGAAATAAGTCAACCACACAATTAATGGGAAATTTACCGGAAGCACGCGTAAATATAACAAGACCTTTCGCAAAGGTTGGTCTCGATTACGCTGGACCAATCACAATCAAATCTTCTCTGTGCAGGAAGGCCAAATTATTAAAGGCATATATATGTTTGTTTGTGTGCATGGCAACCAAAGCTGTGCACATTGAATTAGTTTCATCCCTTACAGCGGAAGCATTCATAGCAGCCTTGAAGCGGTTTGTTTCGAGAAGAGGCTTGTGTACCGACATATACTCCGACTGCGGCACTAATTTTATTGGCAGTAAATCTATTCTTGACAAAGACCTTCAACATGCCATTGCAGAATCAGAAAAATTAGCGGGCCAATTACTGGCCACCAAACAAATCAACTGGCACTTTAACCCCCCAGCATCCCCCCACTTCGGAGGCCTATGGGAGGCTGGAGTTAAATCCATCAAAGGACACCTCAAAAGAACTTTAGGAGCAACTGTGTGCACCTTCGAAGAATATGCAACGATATTATCGCAAATCGAAAGTTGCTTGAATTCAAGACCTTTATGTTATATAAATTCTGACCCAGGCGAACCGACTATTTTGACTCCAGGCCACTTTCTTATAGGTCAAGCTCTAAACGCAATATCTGAACCCGATTATACGAAGGATCGAGTTGTACCATCACAGAGGTGGAAACATTGTCAACAATTACTACGACAGTTCTGGAACAAGTGGGTAAAAGAATATCTTCATCAACTACAACATCGTCCCAAGTGGACGAAATCGGAAAGAAACATACAAGTTGGGGATGTCGTATTAATAAAAGGGGAAAATGCACCACCAACCCGTTGGCCAATGGGTATCGTAGAACGAGTAAAGGTTGGAACAGATGGTTTAGTCCGGGTAGCTGAGATTCGCACACAGACCGGCGTCTTTCGACGACCAATAGTCAAACTGTGTCAACTACCACTAGACAATGGTTCTGATGGCGACGATACTGGCACGTTAGGTGGCGGAAACTAAATGTCAAGTATCCCTATTCGTCCGTCTTCCTGTGTTCTGTGTTGTCTGTCCTAAGAAATTTACTCATTAGACTCTACTTCCAGATGTACTACCAGGACCCTTTCAATAATGATGTATTGACGCTCTTGGAAGATGTCTACTTCACCCCCCCTTCCAGTCCTGAACGAGAAACGAATGCGGACGATGAAGATAACGGAAGACCTCCAGCAGCAGCGCCAAGTTTTGCAAAGCAGCGCAATAAGTCGTCAACGCACCCGATGCAAGAAATGGTCAAGGCAGGAACATCTCACACCAACGCAACACCAGCGGAACCAGCCTATATCAACGGGGCAAGAGAAACATCGCTCATTAAGCTACGACCAACAACTACGCTGAAGGAACTGCAGAGTCGCATCACCAACACACACCTTCATCACGAGGGAAAATGTCAGCATATACCTAACGAGGGAGGTACTTCAACGCATCAATTTCGAAGAAATTCAACAAAGAAAAACAAGGGAAAAAACGATAAATTTGCAGGAAAATACCAAGTTCGCGTGAAGGTGAAGGCAGATGGCAGGATACAGTTCTTTCACTATCACAAGAGGGGCGTCGTGAAAAAATTGAGGATGTTGAACCAGGAAGTTCAACGGGGGGGAGAATGATGAAAATCCCTAAAACGAAAAATATATAAATCCAAATATCTTTCATAAATACAAATGATACTTCCCTGTATCTGGGGATTCACAGATACCACAAACCATTGAATTCCGATTAAACGCCTGAAATATATTAAAAAATTATTAATAAAAAAGTAGAAATTAAGAATTATAATAAGAATAAAATTGAATTTAATTAAATTAAAAACGAAGTCTTATTAATTACGCACAGAATGTCAACAATCCAAATCATGCAACAACAACAACAATGGGAACCAAAACTCGCAATTATTTTACGAGACTTCAATTCCAAAGGTTGTTGTTTAATGTACATATGTACATTCACAAAGAATTAAATATTAATTTTATGACAGCATGCAAACAGGAAACACAAAATTAATCTTAAAAAAGGGGGATTTAAAATCCCTTTTGACAGTTCCATGTACACGAACACATATTGTTAGATTTTGCAACAAAAAAAACTATAAATTAACACTGAAAGCATGCACATACGTTTGACAAACACTTACCTTGCAATAGCTCACCACCTGTCCACACGAAACTCGCGCACTCGCGAAATAATCGCGAAAATTTCCGCGATCGCCACCGGCACCGAAACCAACGATTAACAACTGTCATCCATGTTTTGGGATGATAAACAGCTGCAAAGAAAAGTCCCTTAAGGGCAGTAATGCCAAACGT
This sequence comes from Thereva unica, assembly GCA_949987705.1. Classification (NCBI taxonomy): domain Eukaryota; kingdom Metazoa; phylum Arthropoda; class Insecta; order Diptera; family Therevidae; genus Thereva; species Thereva unica. Next base: position 15,389 of record CATLJY010000154.1, read on the forward strand.
AACGAAAAAAATAGCCCTAAAGGGAAAAATTTAATAATATTTAATTTTCCATAAGCCCAATTGTTATTGTTTATTTGCAAAAATATGTACAAAGATACAGATCTTATTTCAGTACATTCATTAAAAAAACGATACATAAAAGTACGGTGACACAATTTAAGAAAAAAAAAAAATTAATTAAAAATTCAAACTAACAAATAAATTAGAGAAACAAAAATATAAAATATATATATATATAAAAGAAGAAAGTAGCTATTAAAGATAATTAAATAGAAAATTAGCTAAAACAAATTAAAATATAATATAAGTAAATGCAGAGAAAAAGAAAAAAAAAAGTTATATATTAATGCTTTAATTCGTCCTGTTAGTAATTAAATCGAAAAGCCGCCTCTTGAAAACGTTCATTGAATCAACACGTTGTAAACCCACTGGGAGGGAGTTCCATAACAGAGCTGCGGAGACAAAGAAAGAACGCTGCCCAACTAGTGTGCGGAAACGCGGAATAATCAAATTGTTGTTTCTGAGTGACTGTGACGACTGAACAAACTGATTAAGGTACGCGGGTTTGCGTTGGTGCAATATATCATGAAGTAGGCGCAAAAGCCTAAACTCACGATACTCCCTAAAGGAGCAGCCCAACACGGTGTTTGAATAAGGCGAAATGTGGTCGAACCGGCGTAAGTTATAAATAAAGCGTACACAATCGTTAAAGGCTACTTCGAGCTTATGAGCGCACAAAGAATCTAGGGAGGGGAAAATGGAGAGGCCCTGCATCAAAACAGGTAAGAGCAAGGCTTTCACCAAATACAAGCGGATAGCCCTTTTAAGCAAGCCGCAGTGGTATCTAAGTTTTGAAAGGAGCCCGTATGTTTTGCCAACAATTAAATTAACGTGGTCGCAGCAGGTCATACTACTATTTAGGACCACTCCAAGATTCCTCACTTTAAAAACGCAAGCTAGAGGAACCCCATTTAAGGAAATTACTGGGAGGTCGGATTGAGAAATAAGAGCAAGGGAGACAAAAATATAAAAAAGGAGAAACAAGGCTGTCGGTAATGCATTCCATTAAAACGCAGGAGTCGGTAATGTACATCGGGAAAAAATAAGGATTACCGCTGTACAAATATAGAAAACAACTACAATAATTCTTAATTATTATTATTAATTCGAATTTTCCGGAAAAATCATATAAAAAAGGGTGAATAATTAAATATTTTTTAACGGAAAAAAATAATTGTAAGGACATTAAAGTCCAAATAAATAATTTGAAATTTCCCTGATGCAGGAAGTGAACTGCATAACAACTCCCATACCACAAGGAAAATATAAAAAAAGGGGTACAAGATAGGAGAAAATCAGTCTTGCGAAAAATTCGGTCGACGACAATTTATAAAAGTGCTTGCAAAAAAACCACGTGTTTCGGTGATTTATAAAAAAAACGTGTTCTATAGTGGAAACTAACAGGATTCAAAGGTCTTACGGTAGGGCCAAAAATTGTTGTGGCTGAGTAACGCCTAGTTTTTTAGGCGTTCAGCCCTGAAAATAATTTTTGGGTGCAGGATTAATTTTCCCTCATACAGGCATTAGTTAGCTTAGGTTTTTTTTGTTTGTTAGAATTAAGAAAAAAAATATTGTAAAAAATTAATAAAGTGAATATTTGAATTTTCTTGTTGTAAAGTGAATTGGTGTTATTTGTGATTCGAAATAAAAGAACCGCAAACGAAAACTGCATGCGTTTTCTTTCTATACCGCTACACATCATTATTGTTTTCAAGGTTTCATAAAACAAAAGAATTTAAAAGCACCCTGATCACTAAACACCTCTACATTTCCCTTGTCAGACCTTTACTTGAATATGCGTCCCAGGTTTGGTCTCCTCACTATTCTTCGCATGTTGGAAAAATTGAGTCGGTTCAACATTGATTCACCTTCCTTGGGAAGACCCTTTAATTCTTCCACCATATGAATACCGACTTAAGTTACTCAACTTAAACACTCTCCACAAGCGTCGTGAGGTGGCCGATGTTGTTTTCGTCCACCAGCTTCTTAATGGACGTGTCGACTCAGGTTTTCTAAGGCGCGGTGCGTCGTTTAGAGAGAGCCGATACAATCTGAGAGGACCACCGCTCTTACACATCAACTCCTCTAACACCAATTATGGCCGATTTGAGACTGTTAATCGCATGTTCATTAATGTAAATAAAAATATTAATGTTTTTAGCGTGAGCAATAACAAAGACCTGCTTAAAAGGAGTCTATTTGTTGTCTCATGACTGTTGTCTGTCTTCTGTGCTAGAAGGGTTAACTCTTGAATAAACCGTCCGTATATCCTCGAAAATTATTATATACTGACGTTTTCTAGCTTTAATTTATTTTTTTCATTTTTTTTTTTTTTTCATTTTTCGCTAGCCTCCCTAATTTTTAAAAAATTGTATGTTTTCCCAAGTACTCTTTTTTTGGGTAAAGTGGCTACTCCAAGGTATAAAAATAGGCCCGCCGTTACATAACTCTCTAGTTAAGAATGCTAGGCCTTTCGCAAGCCCTTCTAGTATGATTTCAGTCTTACTTAGCTGACAGGACTTACCAAGTTCTTTTTCGTGGTTCCAAATCTGTAACCATTGAAGGTGTCCGGTCCCTCAAGGAAGCCATCTTGGCCCTCTTCTTTTTATCTTATCAATTGATGACATTGTTCCCTCGTTAAGACACCGTAGAATATTGATTTACGCTGATGACATCAAATTTTACCGTCACATAAATAGTATTGAGGACTGCAAACTTTTGCAAGTTGACCTTGACAACTTTTACTCTTGGTGTGCTAACAACCTGGTTCTTAATATTAGTATGTAAATGTGAAGTCATGACTTTTAGTAGAAGACGTGGTCCTATAATTTTCAACTACACCTTTTCTAATAATTTTATCCCTCGGGTTAATTTTGTTAAAGATCTCGGGATTAGATTTGATAGTAAGCTGGAGTTTTCCACTCACATCAACTCTATCTCTTTCAGAGGTAGTTTGGTCCTGGGTAGGATAAATAGGTGTTCCAAAGAATTTAACAACCCCTTGATCGCTAAACACCTTTGGGGACACCACATTAGTTCTTCTATCATATAAATCTCGGCTTAAGTTCTTAACTTGAGTTCTCTTCACAAGGGTCGTGAGGTGGCCGATGTTGTATTTGTTCATCTGCTCCTTAATGGAAAGGTTTACTCAGGATTTCTTAGCAGCCGTGCATCGAGAGAGTCGTTATAATTTGAGGGGACGACCTCTTTTACTAATCAACTCGTCTAGCACGGATTACGGCAAATTTGAACCTGTCAGTCGCGATGTTCTTAAAAGGAGTCTTTTTAATCTCATGTGATCGTTTAGATAAGTTTCCTTTTGCTTGCGTGGGTTACATGTTAATTTGGATGTTTTTAACTTGATTATTTTATTTTGCATGCTTAGTTGTGAGCCTCATCTCAGCGCTTGGTTGTGCTGAGTAGGTAAATTTTTCTTGGCCTAGCTAAGAAGTGCGCCTTCTGTGCTAGAAGGGTTCGTGTAAAAATTTTATATTTAACTGATATATGGCGAGATAAAGTTTACATTTCGTTCATATATGTCGTTAAAAAAATTTTCAGACTGATTCTATTTTATAATTGAAAGTTATTACTGTGAACATTTACTTTATTTGCTTCGGTTTCATGTATTTTGAAAACTTGGGTCGCGTTTTTCTCGAATCGTGATTTTTGCATATATGTAGGTCATTTTCCCATTGCACGGCAGATCTATAGATTGCAATTTATTTCGACTGTAAACCTCATCTTCATCACTTCTTTTATTTCTAAAGCCCATTTTATGGGTGTTCTACATGCCTATAAGTTCCGCTCAATGAAGGAACCAAAAATATTGTTTATAAGGAAATGCTCTAAAAATCAATTATTTACGGACTTCCGATTGCTTAATTCTGCAATGTTGCGGTAGTCATGCGTTTATGAAAATGCCGTACATTTCCACGGCGTCATAAGTTCTACAGCCACATAGTCCATCCGCAAAGTCAAAGTCGCCTGTAAAAGCTAATATAAACATGAAATGATTGGAGGCAGTTATTATTATGACTTATTTATGTTTTGCGATTTTATGCCAAATTGGAAAAATGGAAAACAGTTTTTAAATGCTTCAACAAAAAAAATAATTGAATATAAGAAATTCCGAAAAAATTGCATTTAGTGTGGATTCAGCCGAATTAGTAAAGTATTTAATTACAAACCCAAATCAAATAATTGCCAAACAAGCTGCCACATAAAACCTAATTGCCAAACAAGCTGGACATAAAACTTATAACACATTCTTGAAGAGATCCCTCCACAGTCTCCCCTAAGTCCTGATTGATTAATAGTGTTACTGACTCTCAATTAGATTCCCTTAAATTCACTCTCAATCAAGCTGAACTTATCCACAATAAAAGGATTCATAAAAATTTCGAAGACATAAAGACATAAGTTTCGAAATAGATTCCGTCAGAAAAGAATTACTTATTGGAATTATTTTTCCACAGGGTGCCACTTGGAGATTAAAGTGTCTCATCGCCCGGATGTAATGCTCCAACTTGAAGCTGCTATCGAATCGACAACGACGATAAACATTGTGATAAAAGTTTTTTTTTTTTTTTTTTTTTGAACAAAAAAAAATTTCATAACGACATGACTGCCTTCACTTATGAAATGGCAGACCAAATAAACAAATGGCCACAAAAGAAATCTTCCAACTTCTCTGCAAAGTAATAACATACCCATGGCATGCGGGGACATGGCATCTTTGGGTATCTGCCATCCAGAATGGGATGGCGTGTGTGTGTAGAAAAAACTATCAAGGAATTTTTCGGTTCATGTGGGAGTTCATATTCCGGCTTGAGGGAATCGGACCCCATCCTATAATACATCCCCTTCATGCGAGGGAGAGGGCTAGATCTAATTTTATAGCCTTTTGCAACCTTGGTAATAAAATTATTTGTACGGATCAATGCCTATGTGTACAAGGATATGAGGGTGTTACCCTACAGCTAGGAGTTCGGTGATTGAAACTGCTAGCCATATTCATCACTAAGAGATCTGTTGAATTCCACCCCTATCCGGCTCCTCCACCACCACTGTCAAGTTCACCCATTCAAAGTTCCCCAACCGAATCCTTATAACAACGTTAAGGGTGATGGCAGAATAGAAGAGGAATTAATTGCTTTATCGAGCGGTAATATATTGACATAAATATTTGTAGTTATAGAGTTGTAGTGTCAATGCCCTAGAGCCAATTATTTCAGTTTAGATATTTATCTTCGCGGGGCGAGACGCTCTGCATGGGTAGCTACATTGTTTTCTCATCTCTGCCAACAGCTTAGGCATTTGCTTATATTTATTCGGCTGTGTACGACGTGGCGTTATTTTGCTTATTTTCATGTGTTAGAAAAGATAAATTACTACAATAATGTTGTGAAATAGTCTCCCTAGGGATATATCGATGACGAAATTTATGACTCGATTTAATATATTATTGCAGAATAATAGAAGTCAAAAAAAGAATTTTTTGCCAACGAAAGTTGACCAAAAACGTCCGTATTTAATGGGATGCAGCAATAAAACTCATGTTTGTGAATTTATTTTGAAAAGAGGTTATAAATCGTTTTTGTGCATAAAATAACATAAAAATGACAAATTTTACTGCGCCCTAAATGTACAGGTATTTAAAGTTTAGGTTACGTCATGTTAGGATTAATCTTGTCGTTTTCTTCAGCTATTCGTTTAATGTTATAATTAAGTTTTTTTTATGTCAAAGGCGAATGTTTAGAGGTACGCTTCCTTGTACTGTTTACGGTTTAATCAATGAGGGCCATGTAACATTCTCATGAGTGCATGCCAGTATAGCGTACGCTTTTGCTTGAAAGACAGTTGCTAGGGTGCCTTTACTTATCGTTCTACTGAATCTAAAAATTTCATACAGAGGAAAACAAAGGGACCTTGCTGTGCAGTGGAAGACGAACGGCTGACAAAGGCCTCGGAAGAAGATGGCAGCCGTTTTGTCACATCGCAGCCGAAGGAGTCACTACAACTGAAAACCTAGCATCTCAGTTAGGTAGTCGTAATCCTACCACCCCGCATTGCCCCTTAGTTAATTTTTCATTCGAAAGCCTCGCATTAGCTCCTCCTTTGTTCCACAAAAGAAAGTTTTAAGTCGGTTGGGGTGAGGCTTAACTACCTGCTCCCGTAAGACACTCTTGCTTAGGGCTGCCATCACCTAAATTGCCGAGGCCGGACAAAAACTTTTTTTTTTTTTAAAATTTGGCAATATGTTTTTTGGCCAGTTAAAATCCAACCGTCGCACTTGGGACAGATAGCAAATATACGACGACAAAAGTAATAACACAGATATTTTATATTTTATATATATATATATATATATATATATATATATATATATATATATATATATATATATTTTTTTTTTTTTTTTTTTTTATGTGGTAAATACAAGCTTAGGAATCACCCTTTGTACTACATGTCTGTCATGTCGTTCAAGTCATGGTCAGTGTCTAGTAGTAAGCTTGATTTGAAGGATAGAGGAGAAAGGATAGGTTAGGGGTCTGGAGGGTGCGTGAGTAGATGTCGATGAGCCTTGCGTTTAAACTCTAAGATATTATATGAGTTCGGAAACACCGACTGCGGAAGGGAGTTCCACAATCGAGTTGTTCTATTTATAAACGAACTACTAAAACGTAATGTGCGCGAAGAGGAGGGCTGTAGCGTATGCGGGTGAGCCGAGTTGGCTAGTCTTGTGTTGCGGGAAAAAATTTGCCGTGTAGGCATTAGGTTTCTGATTTCAGTGGAACAGTCGCTATGGTAATAGCGGTAAAATTTGCTAAGGGCTGCTACATTCCTGCGATGGCTTAAAGGGTCGATGGAGGAGCAAAGGGTGCTATCGCCAATGAGTTTGATGGCGCGGTTATGCACCTTGTCCAGCCAAGCCAAGGTGGTTTTTGGGGCACCCGCCCAGATATACGAGTTGTATTCAAGGCGGGGCCGAATGAAGGACTTATAGATTGTAGCCAGAGCAGTTGGCCGAAGAAGGAATTTGCATCTCTTGAGGAAACCCAGGCATTGGGAAGCTTGTTTGGCGATTTGGAATATATGATTATTCCATCGCAGATCAGAAGATAAGGTTACGCCTAGGATGTTAAGAGATGGGTCAGCCATTACATTCTTATTGTCCACTGAGATAGAGGGACGGGTGGTGCAGGTTTTTGTAGAGATGAGACAGTACTTAGTTTTGGTTGCGTTGAATTCGACACGATTCTTGCGGCCCCAAGCAAGAATAAGTTCAATGTCCCCGTTAATAGAATTGGACATTAGTTCACGGTCTACGGGACAAGGTCTGGCATGTGCTTGTCCTATATCATCGAAGGTGTGGGAGTAACGCAAAGTACCGTCATCGGCGAAACTGTGAAGTGGGTTGGAGGGGATTGAGAGCAGATCATTAATGAATATAAGAAAGAGGGCAGGTGAGAGAATCGAGCCTTGGGGAACGCCGGCCGAGATGGAATGAGGGTTGGATTCAACGCCATCCAACACTACCCTGATTGAACGGCTGGAAAGAAAGCTCTCAATCCAGTTCCTTAGAACTGAGTCGATACCAATAGCTTGGAGTTTAAGCAGCAGAGCGGGATGCCATACTCTGTCGAAAGCCTTGGATATATCTAGAGCAACCAAACCAGATTCACCGAAGCGATGGATGTTTTGGTTGAGAGCCTCAGTCAGACACACAAGAAGGTCGCCAGTAGATCTTTTCGGTCTAAAGCCGTACTGCCTGTCGTGTAAAATTTGGTTGGATTCCAGATATTTCATCAGCCTTCGATTGATTATTATCTCCATGATTTTGGAGAGAACAGAAGTAATTGCTATTGGGCGGTAGTTTAAAGGGTCGCTGGCTTCACCTTTTTTGGGAATGGGCTGAACATGAGCTAGTTTCCAAGAGTTGGGATAAACTCCGGAGAAGTATGACAGGGCGAAAAGTTTGCGCAGAGGTTTAGCCAAAGGTGAGGCACATTTGTTAAGTACCATAGGGGGTATATTGTCTGGGCCAGTGGATTTATTGACGTTGAGATCTTTGAGACATTTATACACCTCGCGCGTTCTGAAGAAGATCCCGCCCATTGAATGGGCGTTGCGCTCGAGGACCGGTGGTGACGTATCAGCTTCGGGTAGAGAAGAATTTGAGGCGAACAGAGATGCCAATAAATCGGCCTTGGATTTGCTTTCTGTTATCACCTCCTCCCCATTGATAAGTGGAGGAATTGCGGAAGACGTGAAATTCTTCTTGATGGAAGTTACCAAGGACCAGAAGTTTTTGCTGCCAAATATACGACGC
>CATLJY010000155.1:0-26557 GCA_949987705.1 Thereva unica
GTATGGCTCCGGTCCACAGAATTCCGAGGTTGACCCCTGTTTTGCCAGGTTGTCAGTGTTTAGCCCCAAGGCGCTAGCTAGTGTCACAAATAAAAAAAAAAAAACTCACCAAAAAGGTTTATCAGTATTTATTATAAACAAATGTACATAAATATGTATACATTTATTTGTTTTTTTTTGTTTGCAATATAGAAACCTAAAAAGAAAAAGAATTAATATATGCAATGAATTTTAACACACGATACATGTATACTCACCTGTAAGTTAACTCTGAAATAAACAAATGAATTAAAAACCAAGAAATAAATAAAATAAAATAATAATAAACACATTTAAAAATGAATAATTTATAAAAATTTGCATGCAAAAACATAGAAATTAAGTACATAAACAAAAAAAACATGAAGTCACAGGAGAAAACAACAACAACAACACTACAAATAAGTCAACGTAAAATTACCACAAAATAACGCAAATGGTCAACAACTGCCACAATACGTTTATTATATAAGTGGTAAAGACCACTTTTTTCACCAATTAGATCTTTTAAATTGAAGCCCCAGGTGAAAAAGGTACTTCAAAAACACCCGCTGACAGGTGTAAACAAAAAAACCGAATTAGCGAAATTCACGTAAATTTCACTACGCCGACCACCAAAATATCACAAAAAACATGAAACATGCAGAACTACACAAACCACAAACACTGAGATTACCTGTGATCAGCGCAAACAGGTAAAATTCGCGAAAAACGGCGGCACGAACTCGCGAAACTTCACCGCGCGTAGAAATGTCAAAATAACATCGACTCAAAACATATGGGATATCAAATCGATGTAATTTTCGATGAGGAATTTAATGGTGGTGCCCGAAAACGAAATTATTTATGGTAAAAAAGATATTTAAAAAAATATAATTTACCATAAGGATAATGAGAGGGAAAGGGATATTAAACAGGATAAAAAAAAGGAAAGAGATAATAGTATGAATTTAAAATTTATCCGTTGATAGTGCAGCAATTTAATTGAATATCCCAAAGGGAAATTTTTAGTACAAAATAAAATATTGATAAAATATTAAAAGGAATGATAGAAAATAGTGAGAAATATTGAAAATTTAATGAATAAAATATTAGAAAAAATATAGAAAGCCAAACAAGGCAATAATATGGAGTTATTAAAGCATTTATAAACAATAAATAATTTCCCTAAAAAATTTCCCAATCGCAAAGGACGAAAATGCAGTCCAAATAAGAAAAACCGTTGACTTCGGCCTATATAAACCCGAACTCAGAAGCAGTCAGACTCTCTGTTCGTCAGAAAGTTCCAAGAGGTAAGCCAAGTAATACGATCCGACACATGCCAAACTCTGGTAATTGGATATTTATATGCTTGGTGCTGGGTACTCAATTTAATCAAATTTCTTGCAAGTAATAAGTGTTGATACATGCCATATCCTGGTAATCGTTGACACTATATGCTTGCATCCTTTCAGGTATTCGACGAGGGACACATCATTTTTCGTTAAGTTAAAATACTAAGTGTACTAGTGACAATTATTTTTAATATTAAATATTAGATAAGTGAAGTGTGTAATAATTTAAGGGCATAACTCAATAAAGTCTGAATGTTAACTGCCACGTCAGCGTTTTTATTTCAAACATACCTATTTATCATATTTCAGGTATTTGCATTAAACATTTTGGTGGTTCCATCCAGGAATACGTGTTCAGCACATTCAGATTTTATTAGTTAAAGGTGTTTGTAATAAAATTATTGAACTTCAGTAAAGATGGCGTCCCTAGAAGACTTGTGCCAAGTGCAAAACCACCTAAAGGCTCGCCTGGACAAATACATAGAAAATGCCAAGAAGACAGCAATTGCCAAACGTACCCTAGGATTCTACAAATCAAGGATCGCCGGGCTGAAAGAGATCTGGGAAGAGTTTCAGAGGAACGACGTAGCATTAGATAAAGCAGCCGCACAAGAAGAAGCTTCGGATATGTCAGCCGAATATTTTACGCTCGACCTATACAGCGCCGCAGAAAGTAAATATTTCGACTATCTAGGAGATCTAATGGACGGATTAGAAAAATGTCAAATCAGTGGTACACCAGCTCCATCAGTCGCTCCAGCTATTTCTGCAACAACAGCTCCACATGAAATTCAATTGCCAAGGATTAGTCTACCAAAATATAATGAAGATTATGATTTGTGGCGATCATTTCATGACGTGTTCGTCTCTTTGGTTCACAGCAACCCCAGACTTTCTTCAGTACAAAAGTTACACTATCTGAAGGAATGTTTGGTTGGAGAAGCACAAACGATGCTAAGGCATGTACCTACGACCAATCAAGATTATCTTCCAGCATGGGCAAAATTAAAGGAACGGTACGAGAATAAAAGGATGCTAGTGAATCATCAATTGAAGACTTTCTTCAACATACCCAAATTATCTACTGAAACATTTAAGGGTATGAAGGAGTTAATTGAAACTACATCTGAATGTTTGCAGCAATTGAAGAATCTGGACGTCGATACATCATCTTGGGATGCAATTGTGATATACTTACTGGTACAGAAGCTTCCCTTTGCTACGTTACGACTATGGGAGGAGGAACTAGGAGCAACTCAAATTCTCCCAAGCCTCTCCATGTTTCGTGATTTTTTGAATACAAGGCTGAGGGTACTGGAATCAATCGCAGACGCAATTGTTTCTAAACCCTCAACCCATCCAAAATCAACCGCTACACAAAGAATCACGCATACACATCATGCCATGAAGCAATCCTGCTGTCCAGTATGTCACCAAAAACATTATGTTCATTCATGCAAAAGATACCAAGCAATGAATAGCGACGCCAGACGTAAACTCATGCAAACAACCGGCAGATGCCTGAACTGCCTATCAAGCCAGCATACAACCAACGATTGTACCAGCACTTATAGATGTCGCATATGTCAACAGAAACATCACACAACCCTACACGAAGACAACAAAAACAGAGAGCATGGATCAACTCGATCAAACGAAGAACATCTTCAACAGGGAGAAACTTCTCCAACTACACATTCCACGTGCACAAAGTCACACGCAGCCGACAGCGCTGAAGGAACTCACAACACACAAAATTTTCTAGCAATGAAAAATCATCGTGCGTTGCTATCAACCGCATTGGTCATTGCTCATGCCGAGCATGGCGGATCAAAAACACTGAGATGCCTGATTGATCCCGGATCGGAATCTTCATTCATCACAGAGGCAGCATGCAAACAGCTAAATGCCACAACAACAAATACCTCGGTTACGATTACAGGCTTAAACAATAGCCAAGCAGCAACAGCTCACCGTCAAGTCAACCTTATTCTCAATTCACGTGTCTCTACTGCAGACTCAGTGGCAGTTGACTTTATGGTTCTTAATCAAATCACCGATCATCTACCAACAAGGGTAGTTTGCAAGGAGGAATGGAAGCACCTCAACAACTTGCAATTGGCAGATCCAACATTCTGGAAACCAGGACGGATCGATGCACTTTTAGGAGCAACAACCTTTGCAGAAATAGTACAGGATGGAATCCGACGTGGACCGAAGACAGCTCCAATAGGCATCAACACTCTCTTTGGATGGATCATTATAGGACCAACAAAGAACAAATACACCGAGCGAGTCTCCGCATTTACGGCCAGATCAACAGATCCGGATATAAGCGAGCTACTCACACGTTTCTGGAACATCGAAGAAATTCCAGCAAAACCAATCTTCACACAGGACGAAGAACTTTGTCAACAAATCTTCGAAACAACACATAAACGAACCCCTACAGGAAGGTACCAAGTCACGTTGCCATTTATAGACAACCAGTCACCCACGCTTGGCCAATCAAGACCACAGGCATTACAAAGATTTGCATCACTACAACGACAGTTTGCAAAGAATCCCCAGCTCAAGGAAGACTACAGTAAGTGTATGGATGAATACATCGAGCTTGGACACATGGAAGCAACAAATCCCCCCAAAGAGTCGGAAGAGCAGTATTACATACCGCATCATGCAGTATTCAAAGAAAGCACGACCACCAAACTAAGAGTGGTCTTCGATGCTTCGGCTAAAACTAGCAATGGTAAGTCACTTAATGACCATCTGTTAACAGGGCCAACTCTACAACCCAAGCTCTTTGCCACACTGCTGAATTGGAGGAAGTATAAAATTGCGATGAATGCAGACATAGAGAAAATGTATCGCATGATAGAGATCCATCCAAAGCATCACACCTTTCAAAGGATAATTTGGCGACATCCTCAGACTATGCAATGGCAGGACTACAAATTGAAAACGGTAACGTTTGGTACATCAAGTGCTCCCTACTAGTGCTCCCATACGAACCCTTCAACAACTAGCTGACGACGAGAAACAAACCTGGCCTGCTGCCTCCAAAGCATTGTATACAAGCTTCTACGTCGACGACCTGTTAACTGGAGCAGATGATATCCAAGAGGCAAAAGGACTACAGAAGGAATTAATGGCTATAACTAAAGCAGGTGGATTCAATCTCCGCAAATGGGCCAGCAATGACCAAGCATTATTAGAAGACCTACCAATAGAACATCGTGAGCTAAAAACATCATTGCATTTTACAGAAGACCAAACAGTGAAAACACTCGGAATACGTTGGCATCCTGGACCAGACCATTTTACGTTCAGCGTCACACCATTGCGCAATCACGAGTTTCCTACCAAACGTAATATCCTCTCTGGTATAGCGTCGTTGTACGATCCTTTAGGATGGCTATCCCCGGTCATTATTACTGCTAAGGTCTTGATGCAAATGTTATGGATAACCGGATGCTCATGGGACGAAAGAGTGTCCAAGCACATCGAAACCGAGTGGGAAACATTCAAACGAGAGCTGCACAATCTAGAAGCACTACAGATTTCCCGATGGATCAACTACTCAACGACGACTGATGCCCAAATACATGGATTTTGCGATGCGTCCGCAAAGGCGTATGCAGCTGTGCTGTATTTAAGAGTGCAAAAGGACAACGGAGAAATTATATCGACGTTACTTACTTCTAAAACAAAGGTAGCTCCCATCAAGCCGACAACCATACCTCGGTTGGAATTAAACGGAGCAGTGATTTTGGCCAGACTTCTCAAATGCACTATCGAGGATATGCAGCTCCAACAGCTTCCCGTATTTGCCTGGACAGATTCAACAATAACACTACAGTGGGTAAAAGAACATCCAGCCAAATGGAAAACCTACGTTGCTAATCGTGTGGTGGAAGTCCAAGAAGTGATACGCTATGATCAGTGGAAACATATTCCAACAAAGGACAATCCAGCGGATTTGGCGTCCCGAGGTATTCCAGCATCAAACTTGCTGAACAATCAGCTGTGGTGGCATGGACCAACCTGGCTCACCAAATCCGAAACACACTGGCCAAAGTTTCATGACATATAAGAACAAACCGAGCTTGAAGCAAGGAAACCAACCGTACTGAGCTGTGTCACCCATCTTGAAAATCAATTATTCGAACGCTACTCATCGCTAACACGACTAACGCATGTAATAGCACTTATCTTGCGATTTAAGTATAATTGTCAAAACCCCAATGTCAAACGAACGAAACACATGTCCGTTGGGGAATGGCAACAAGCAGAGAACACCATTTGGAGAATCGTACAACAAACAGCTTTCCCAGAAGAATTCACCAATTTACTAAACAGCAAACCACTGGCAAAGAATAGTCGACTACTGAAACTAAATCCATTCTTGGACGAGAAGCAGCTAATTCGAGTAGGAGGAAGGCTACAGAATGCATCAATTCCATATAATACAAAACATCCCATCATTTTGCCACAGGAACATTCCATAACCCATTTGCTAATTGATAAGATACATCTAGACACGTTACATGGTGGAACATCACTGGTATTGAGCACGAGCCGGCAAAGATACTGGATCCTCAATGCAAGACGATGCATCACGAGTCGTATACACAAATGTGTCATCTGCGCCAAACAAAAAGGAGAAACGATGACTCAACTAATGGGACAACTACCAACACCAAGAGTCAACATCAGTAAACCATTTACTAGTGTTGGTATTGACTACGCCGGTCCAATAACAATCAAGGCATCTAGAATTAGGAACGCCAAGCTGCAGAAGGCCTACATCTGTGTGTTCGTATGTCTTAGCACCAAGGCGATCCACATCGAGTTGGTGTCCAATTTATCTTCATCAGCATTTCTTGCCGCACTACGGAGGTTTACAGCCCGACGAGGATTGTGTACAGATATATTTTCCGACTGCGGTTCCAATTTCATCGGTGCGAAATCTACGTTGGACAAGGACATGAAACAAGCCCTCAAGGAAGCGACTACCGAAACAGCCCGCGATTGCGCATCACGAAGAATTACGTGGCATTTCAATCCACCAGGGGCACCACATTTTGGAGGTATCTGGGAAGCGAGCGTAAAATCCATCAAGCACCATTTGTACCGGACAGTAAGGAATGCTATACTCACCTTTGAAGAGTATACCACCCTACTCATACAAATAGAACCGTGTTTGAACTCTCGCCCTCTGTGCTACGTCCGTAATGATCCAGAAGATACTCTTATTCTCACCCCGGGACATTTTTTGATTGGGCAAGCCCTGAATGCCTTTCCCGAATCACGAGACGCGCTTGAGTCTACATCACTGCCACAACGTTGGAACTACATCCAGCTTATGGTCAAACAATTTTGGAGAGAATGGACTAAAGCCTATCTACACCAGTTACAGCATAGGCCAAAATGGCAAAGGGAACAACCACCAGTGCAAATCGGGGACATAGTACTCATAAAACACGAAAATACGTCACCAACAAACTGGCCTCTTGGGACCATCGAAGCAGTATTCCCAGGAAGAGACGGATTGATTCGCGTCGTGCAAGTGAGGACAAGCCACAATACATTCCAGCGGCCAATCACCAAAATTTGCCGCCTACCAATCGAGCCACCCAAGAATACATCAGAATTACCATCTCTTTAATGAGACAACGATTCTTGTGTCGTCTTGTTAAATGTTTGTATCGTGATTCTCCTTATCCCTGTTCCCAACATACACTATCTAACCAGTATTTAGTTATTCCAGATATTCATACAAGCGAACCAAGATGCCTAATAACCAATTCGACTACACGGAAGCCGATCTAGCAGCCGTCGAAGACAGCTGGCTATACCCCAGTGGTGGTAGTTCCTCAACGAGTCCGTTTCTAGATATCGACTTCGATATAGAGGCGGAGTTAGAAACACTTGCTACCATAGATGCCGGTCATCGAAAGCGAAAAAACAAAATTGCTGAATCAGCCGAACCACCAGCTAAACGTGCAGAGTCACCAAAGGCGTGCACCCCAAAACAAAATCAACAGCCTCAACCACCAAAGGGAAGGGAAAGGGTCAACGTCCCACCAGCAGAACCAACTCCTCCGAGGGCAACAAAATCTAGGAAGACGCAGCCGAATAATTATTGGAGTGTACCCCAAAAACCGGTTCCAAGGAGGAATTTCGAAGCGATGCCCTGTGGACCAGAAATCCGTATCCGCACGGCACCGAAGCGGATCCCCACGTCAAAAATAGCAGCTACAGCTACACCAAGCACCAGGGAACCAGCTACAGTTGAGACGTCAGCAAATTCAGCCACTGACCAACCAGCGACACAAACAGTAGTCATCGACCTCACCAGCGCCGAAGCAGAAAAAACCAGCAAGATCGCAGCCTCCCCACCCATCACAAGCCCTAAACTACAGGCACCAGCCATAATCAACGGCCGTGAAATCCACCATTTAGAAGTGCTACGACCAACGTACACGCTAAAAGAATTAGAGATGCGACTACATAACGATTTTCAGCGGTTCATCACACGAGAGGGAGAAGACTTATTCCTGCCAAAACACCTCCTGCAAAAAATAAATTTCCCAAAAATCCAACTTACCAAAAAGAAGGAGCACACAATCAACCTGCCCAACAAGTTCCAGGTCAGGGTGCAGGTTAAAGCAGACGGGCGAATCGTGTTCCACCACCATCATAAGCGTGGAATCAGCAAACAAAAACCTCCCTTGAACGTAACCGTTCAACAGGGGGGAGAATGTTTAGCCCCAAGGCGCTAACTAGTGTCACAAATAAAAAAAAAAAAACTCACCAAAAAGGTTTATCAGTATTTATTATAAACAAATGTACATAAATATGTATACATTTATTTGTTTTTTTTTGTTTGCAATATAGAAACCTAAAAAGAAAAAGAATTAATATATGCATTGAATTTTAACACACGATACATGTATACTCACCTGTAAGTTAACTCTGAAATAAACAAATGAATTAAAAACCAAGAAATAAATAAAATAAAATAATAATAAACACATTTAAAAATGAATAATTTATAAAAATTTGCATGCAAAAACATAGAAATTAAGTACATAAACAAAAAAACATGAAGTCACAGGAGAAAACAACAACAACAACACTACAAATAAGTCAACGTAAAATTACCACAAAATAACGCAAATGGTCAACAACTGCCACAATACGTTTATTATATAAGTGGTAAAGACCACTTTTTTCACCAATTAGATCTTTTAAATTGAAGCCCCAGGTGAAAAAGGTACTTCAAAAACACCCGCTGACAGGTGTAAACAAAAAAACCGAATTAGCGAAATTCACGTAAATTTCACTACGCCGACCACCAAAATATCACAAAAAACATGAAACATGCAGAACTACACAAACCACAAACACTGAGATTACCTGTGATCAGCGCAAACAGGTAAAATTCGCGAAAAACGGCGGCACGAACTCGCGAAACTTCACCGCGCGTAGAAATGTCAAAATAACATCGACTCAAAACATATGGGATATCAAATCGATGTAATTTTCGATGAGGAATTTAATGGTGGTGCCCGAAAAACGAAATTATTTATGGTAAAAAAGATATTTAAAAAAATATAATTTACCATAAGGATAATGAGAGGGAAAGGGATATTAAACAGGATAAAAAAAAGGAAAGAGATAATAGTATGAATTTAAAATTTATCCGTTGATAGTGCAGCAATTTAATTAAATATCCCAAAGGGAAATTTTTAGTACAAAATAAAATATTGATAAAATATTAAAAGGAATGATAGAAAATAGTGAGAAATATTGAAAATTTAATGAATAAAATATTAGAAAAAATATAGAAAGCCAAACAAGGCAATAATATGGAGTTATTAAAGCATTTATAAATAATTTCCCTAAAAAATTTCCCAATCGCAAAGGACGAAAATGCAGTCCAAATAAGAAAAACCGTTGACTTCGGCCTATATAAACCCGAACTCAGAAGCAGTCAGACTCTCTGTTCGTCAGAAAGTTCCAAGAGGTAAGCCAAGTAATACGATCCGACACATGCCAAACTCTGGTAATTGGATATTTATATGCTTGGTGCTGGGTACTCAATTTAATCAAATTTCTTGCAAGTAATAAGTGTTGATACATGCCATATCCTGGTAATCGTTGACACTATATGCTTGCATCCTTTCAGGTATTCGACGAGGGACACATCATTTTTCGTTAAGTTAAAATACTAAGTGTACTAGTGACAATTATTTTTAATATTAAATATTAGATAAGTGAAGTGTGTAATAATTTAAGGGCATAACTCAATAAAGTCTGAATGTTAACTGCCACGTCAGCGTTTTTATTTCAAACATACCTATTTATCATATTTCAGGTATTTGCATTAAACAGTCAGCCTTTTCGTTCCCATCGATGCCTGTATGTCCTCTAACCCAAGCTAGCGTCACGTTGCTTTGTTTCGCACACCTGTTCAGTTTTTGGACACATTCCAACGCCAGAGACGCATTAATCTCTGTCTGATTCATGCGCTTAATCACAGCCTGATTGTCCAGTGCTATAAGGATACTTCTTCCCTGCACCTGACCCTCATTTATGTGATCCAGCGCGTGCAGCAGAGCAAGCATTTCCGCCTGGTAGACTGAGGTGTAATTCCCAAAGCCAGAGAGCAGGTCAGATTTAAGTCCTCTGAGAAGACTCCCGCAGCTGCTCTGCCGTCAATCATGGATCCGTCCGTGAAGATATATATGTCTTCCGGCCCCTCTTCCGGGAGCGTTCCGTTCCCTATGAGGGTTTTATGATACCTTTCGGTCACCCTCATTTTTGTGATCCCTTCCATGGGCATCATGAGCTCCCTAATCCCTTTAATGCGATCCAGGATCTTGTGCCCATATAAGGCTCCTGACGCCTGCCATGCGGCATCCCGTCTCATCCGAATCGCTGAGGCTGCCGCCGTCTTCATCACCTGGAAATCTAACGGCAGCAGACCTAACAGCGCCTCCAATGCCGCGGCGGGTGTGGTGCGGAAAGCACCGCTCACTCCTATGCTGGCCATTCTTTGCACCTTGTCCAAATGCCTCTTGACGGTTTTCTGTGTGACTTTAGTCCACCAGACCACCGAGGCATAAGTTATGATGGGTCTCACCATCATGGTATATGTCCAGTATGCTAACCTTGGTGAGATACCCCACCTTAGTCCACATACTCTTCTGCACTGGTGAAGCACCCTTGTCGCCTTCTTAATCTTCTCTTCAACGTGGTATTTCCAGGTTAGTCGCGAGTCCAAGTATACGCCCAGATACTTGACCATCCCAGACACCTTGATCCTCGATCCAAAAAGCATGAGGGGCTGAAAATCCAGATCTTTAATCTTCCTAGTGAAGATTATCGCGTCTGTCTTATTGGCATTTATGGTGAGGCCCTGTTCCGTACACCACTGCTCAACCACTTGCATTCCTCATGATATCTGCCGTAGTGCTTATAAACTTGCCACGTGCCACAATCGCTACATCATCTGCATACCCAACGGTATGCACGCCCATTACCTCTAGCCGCCTGAGCAGAGTGTCCACAGTGATGTTCTACAGGAGGGGCGATAGGACCCCGCCCTGTGGGCATCCCTTGCTGACCCTCCCTCGAAGCCGTGAGTCTCCTGTCTGAATCCTTACCGCTCTGTTTTTCAGCATGCTGTCCACCCACCTTACAATCATGGGGCTGACCTCGCGCCTCACCAGAGCGTCTTTGAGTTTGTTGAACTGTATCTTGTCGAAGGCGCCTTCGATGTCCATAATTACGGCCATCGCTATGCCTCCGGTATACAGTTCCCCCTCGGCTACTCGCACCAATTGGTGAAGTGCCGTGTTTCGTAGCTCAGGTTTCCTTGCGGTTGCAGGTCATCTATTCTTTCTGTAAATAAAAAATAATCTCCAAAGAAATTTTATTAGTAGAGGATCTTCACAGATAATGTGCCAAGGTTCTTTAAATTCCCTGCCCGCCAGCCAGGTTCACGGACGAACGTGACTTGGATGATAATTACTAATAATTAATTGCGAGGTGGCAAATTGTCCGAACACCTCTAGTTGAACGATTCAATTTGTCTTGTAAATAAAATGCGCACTTCCTTTCCACGTTATAAATTTTTATTTTCATAAATTTAGAATTCGGGAATCCACTTTACACTTAATTTTACACGTTCTTAATGTTCCTTCACTTAGATATTGTACATTTAATTTTACAATTCATAAAACAAATATAATAAATATAATTCAAAATTTTAAAATATTCTTACGGAAAATTACCAGTATAAACCACTATATTTTCTCGATCTTGTCCGTTGGAAATTGCTGGGCAAAAGAGAAAGCTCCTTTCTCCTCCACGTACCTTTATAATTTCACCCCTAGCGGGTTTTCTTCTCGGCGCTTCTTGAAGAGTTCATTGACCCCCGGCTATAGTTTCCCATGGACGATGACTCGTTGTCTCGCTTCCTCTTCATCGATCAGCTGTTGACCTATATCCCGCATAGATTGATTTCGCTCTCTCTTCGCTGTTGTTGGTCGAGCTTTTGGTTGTCGTCTTCGGAAACCTCGGCGATGGCATTGCAGTTCCTGCAACTTCGCTTTTGGTTCTTCCCGCCATCTGCTACCTCGGCTCTGCTGGTGGTCATCTGACAGTTGTCATATGGTGGTCGTTTTGGTGCAATGTTTTGTGGGTGCTGAGAAGGACGCATTTGTTTTTTACAGGTAAGAGTTCCTAAGATCTTGAATTTAGTCCCTCTCGTTGTAGGTCATCTCGTAACATACTCCCCCCCTTGGCATCGTTTCCAATAGATGCCAACATTTTTGTAAGGCTGGGTGCATTCTTCGTCCTTCTAAGGCTGGATCTATCTGTAACGAGAAAAAACATGTGGACAGGAAGGGTTATAGCGCCCTTACTCGCTCTCCGGAATGGGGGTTGGAAAATGAGAATCATTAGGATGTATATAATTCTCAGGTATGTGGATTATTTTTGGATTATATTAGTTTCATAATTTGACATTGTTTTGTTTTAATTAGATTTGTATGTGTTTTGTTATGTATTGATTTCTTTTAGATTTCTTCATGTAATGTATTTCCTCCTTTTATTAATTTATTTAATCATCGAGTGCGTGGATTAATTTGATAAACCTTAAGTGATTATCATTGTTTGTGATATTGTTTTAAGTTTAGTTCGGGTTATCGGTCGTCGATTGAAATGGTAATCTGCAGAGTTTCG
The DNA here is from genome assembly GCA_949987705.1 of Thereva unica. Classification (NCBI taxonomy): domain Eukaryota; kingdom Metazoa; phylum Arthropoda; class Insecta; order Diptera; family Therevidae; genus Thereva; species Thereva unica. The sequence goes on from CATLJY010000155.1 coordinate 12,630, forward strand.
TGACTGGGCGTTTCAGCACTCGATTTCTTGTTTTTATGGTTGCGACGCGTACCAGTCCGTCTGTACCTGGGCATACTTCTAGAATTCGACCGAGAGCCCATTGGCCTGGTGGTAAATCATCTTCCTTTAATAAGATTAATTCCCCTTTTTTCAAATTCGATTGTGTATTGAGCCATTTTGGCCTCTGTTGTAATCGACTCAGGTATTCATTCTTCCATCTTTTCCAGAAGTTCTGAACTAATCGTTGCATTAATTGCCACCTATCTAATCGGGTTATCTTTATTTCCATAAGTGATGGTTCTGGGATTGTCAATAAATTTCCTCCTATTAAAAAATGGGCTGGAGTTAATGGAGTGTAGTCATTTGGATCTGTGCTTATCTCGGTGAGTGGTCTGGAGTTTAGACATGCCTCTATTTGAGTTAGAGTCGTATTGAACTCTTCATAGGTAAGGTTCACGTTCCCAATGACTCGTTTGATGTGGTGTTTTGTAGATTTCACTCCAGCCTCCCATAATCCTCCGAAATGTGGTGAGGATGGTGGTACAAACTTGAAATTTATTCCGTCATTCTCCAGTATAGTGGCCATTTCATCATTTGTTTGTTGTGCCAGTTGTTGTTGTTGTTTCTTGAGTATCCGATTTGCTCCTACGAAGTTGGTACCGCAATCGCAAAATAAGTTGCTGCACAATCCTCGTCTGGAAGTGAATCGACGGAATGCAGCGATGAAACCTTCAGCAGTTAAATCAGTCACTAACTCTAAATGTAGCGCCTTTGTTGCCATGCACACAAAGAGGGCGATATATGCTTTATATTTTTTCGGGTTTCGCCCTTTGTGTGTTTTAAGCTCGAACGGCCCGCAATAATCCACTCCGGTGTTGGTGAATGGGCGTGCCACTTGTACCCTTGGGGCAGGTAGGTTGCCCATCAGTTGGGTTTGTGTGACGGCTCTTTGTCTATAACAAGTTAAGCATTTATGAATTACCTGGCGGATCATGTTTCTCGCATTTAGTACCCAGTATTGTTGGAAAAGGACTTGTGTCATTAGTTGCGCGCCTCCATGCATTGTATCTCGATGTACCTTGTTAAGGATGAGCTCTGTAAGATGGCATTTATCGGGTAAAAGTATCGGGTATTTTTGGTGGGGTGACAAGTCGGCATGTTGTAATCTGCCTCCAACGCGGAGAATGCCCTTGTCATCGATAAATGGAGTTACCTTCAATAGTCGACTTTGGCGTGGTAACGTTTTTCCTTGGCTGATTGCCTTGATTTCACAGCCGAATTCCCTTTGTTGATTCTGTCTTATCCAATACATTAAGGCATCATTTAATTCATCATTTTTTAAATACGCATTTCTCCTCTGCGACTGTGGCCTCTGGGCGTTAAAGATGAATCGCTTGCAATATGCGGTTACACGAATAAGTTTGGTAAGCGATGAATATTTTGATTCTATTGTGTCGTTGTCGACGTTAATTTGTAAGTTTACAATCTTCCTTTGTTCCAGTTCAGTGTGTATTGCTTGCTTTTCCTTCGGCCAATGCTCTTCCGATTTCCGCAGCCAATCTGGTCCATTCCACCACAGTGTGTTGTCACGTAATTCAGTTGGAGACATTCCTCGAGAGGCACAATCCGCAGGGTTTTGTTTGGTAGGCACATGTTTCCATATATTTTTTCCCAAAATGTCATGTATGTATGAGACCCGATTGGCTATGAAAGTCTTCCATCTGGTAGGGTGACCGCTTAGCCATGCAATCACAATTTCCGAATCACTCCATGCATGACTCGTGTGCGGTGTTTCTAATTTTAGTGATGTTGTCACATATCGCATTAGTTTTGCAAGTAATGCTGCTGCGCATAATTCCAGACGGGGCAGACTTATTGTCTTCAGGGGTGCAACCTTTGTTTTGGCAGCGATCAAAGTCGAATGTCGTTTTCCTTCTTCGTTAACAACACAAAGGTATACGGCGGCAGCATACGCCTTCATGGAAGCGTCTGAAAACCCATGTAATTCTGTTTTAATGTTTGTTTTTATGCAGTGTGTCCACCTGTTAATCTTGATGTTATCAATGTCTAATAAACCTTCCCGATATTTTAGCCAATCCGCCTTGAGATCGTGCGAGAGATCCTCGTCCCAACCAAGACCTTTCAACCATAGAGTTTGAATGAGGAGTTTGGCTTGCAGTATTATGGGCGCCAACAACCCGAGTGGATCGAAGAGTCTGGACGTTTCGGAAAGAATTGTGCGTTTCGTCCATTTCGTTGGATCCTTACTTACTCTGTACGTGTAGGATAAGGTATCGTTTGATGGGTGCCAGATAATGCCTAAGGCTCGTGTGCTATCATCGTGGGACATGTCGCAAGTAAGGTTTGTACCACGATATTCCATGGGTAATGCTTCTAGTATTTCTTTGTAGTTCGATGACCATTTTCGGAGCGAGAATCCACCTGCTTTCATCATCTTTAATAATTGTTGCTGCGTTGCTAATGCTTCTTCAACAGAATCGGATCCAGACAACAGATCATCGACATAGAAGTCGACCGCGGCGACTTCGGATGCCTTTGGGTATTTTGTTTTCTCGTCCATTGCTAGCTGTTGTATTACCCTTGTTGCTAAGTAGGGTGCGCTCTTGGTCCCAAATGTCACTGTCCTTAAGCGGTAATCCTCGATTGGCTGCTGAGGGGAGGTCCTCCAAACAATCCGCTGGTATTCCGCATCACCTGGTCTGACTTGGACTTGCCGATACATTTTCTCCAGGTCTGCATTAAAGGCAACTCGATGTTTCCGCCAACGGATTAATAACGCGGTTAATTCATCCTGTATCACGGCTCCCTTGAGCATCATATCATTGAGAGATGTACCACTCTCGGTTGCCCTTGATGCATCGAACACAACTCTCAATTTAGTTGTAGTACTTGTTTCCTTGAAAACTCCATGGTGTGGCAGGTAACTGCAAGTGTAGGCAGTTGTTCCATTCAGCAATTGACGGTGTTCTTCTTCGGTTGATGTTACCTTCTCCATGTGTCCCAACGTTAGATATTCATTAAGGCATGCAGAATAATCTTCATGTAACCTTGGATCCTTGGCGAATCGTCTTTCCATTTGATGAAGCCGTGCGACTGCGATGTTTCTAGATTTACCTAAATGAAGGTCTTCGGTTGCTGGTTTAAGTGGTAATCGAACTTCATATCGTCCTTCTGAAGTTCGCTGCGTAGTCCTTTGAAATATTTGTTCGCTTTCGATTTCCTCTTCTGTGTTTAGTGCCTTGTCTGGTACCTCTTCGATTTCCCAAAAGCGCTTCAACTGATCATCCAATTCAATACGCACATTGAAGTTTTGTACTTGTACTGAATCTTGCTCTTGGTCATTGACTTCTCCGGAAAGAATCCATCCCAGTGCAGTATGTTGAGCTATAGGGCTTCCATTTATACTCTCTATCAATCCGCTCCTTATGATTTTACCATAAACTTCTGCTCCTAACAACAGGTCCGCCTTACCTGGTCGATAGTATTGGGGGTCTGCAAGTTCAAGATGTTTTATATGTTCCCAAGTTTGATGGGCGATGGAATGCGTTGGCACAATGTCGGTCAGATTTTGAAGTACCAGTCCAGTCACTTCAATGCTATAATTACTACTTCTTAGAGGTTTGATACTGAAGTTCGTTCTAAGTCTCGGACAGCTAAGATTTTTATTTTCTATTCCACGGATCCTCGCGTTTACTGGTTGTCCCTTTAGTTTTAGGTCTTGCATGATGGTCTCTGTGATGAAGGATGCTTGTGAGCCTTGATCGATCAGGGCACGAACTACCTGTTCTCTCCCACTTGGTGATACGACTCTCACCAAAGCAGTAGCTAATAATACCTGGTTTGATTTGACCTCACTCACAACATACGAACCATAATTTATTGGGCTGGTGCAATTTGTGGGTTGCTCGCTTGCCGAGGATGATGCATCCGCTGTTGGACCCGTTGCAACATTGACGCTAGCGTGGTTGGTGCTTGAATCGATCAGTTGCTCCTTTGCGCTATTGGATTGATGTGCTCTAGTGTCGGCTATCTTCTCGTTATGCAGTAAGGTGTGATGCCGTTGGTGGCATTGTCGACATCTTTGCGGACTGAGGCAATTCGTAGATCTGTGTCCCTGGCCAAGACAGTTGATACATAACGACTTAGTCCTTGCTATTTCCATCCTCCTAGGTATGGCATATGATAAGAACTTGGAGCACTGTCTAATCCTATGTGCTTGAGCGCACAAAGAACATGATTGCTGGTTGGTGATGTGGAAATTTTTGGCATAGGTTCTCGTGTTGAATCTTGGACCTTGATTGGTGAAGGTTTGTTTCTTTGAAGAAATAGCCTCCAGTGTCCTAAATCGAGTCTTCAGAAACTCCTGCAACGTCTTCCAATTTGGTAGTTCGCCTTGTCCTCCAGTTGATTGTTCCCAGAGTTGAGGGGTAGAAGAAGGAAGCCGCTTTACAACTAAATACACTATAAGTGGGTCCCAATTTCTTACCTCAATTCCTAAGTTGGTCAATGCTAGCAAACACTCTGTAGTGGTGTCTAACAACGTTTTGATATTTGACGCTGTCTCAGATGAACTAGCAGGCTGATTAAATAATGTTTCCAATTGAAACCATACCAACACCCTTTTATTATCATAACGTTCTTTGAGAAGCTCCCAAGTAGGTTGATAGTTATCCTCAGTTATTTGTAGATGACGCGTTAACTGTTCTGGTTCCCCTTCTAATAAAAGTTTTAAATATTGCAACTTTTGAACAGGTGCATAACTTTTATTTTCATGAACCATTGTTTTGAACAGATCATGGAAGGTGGTCCACTTTGTGTAATCTCCGTTGAACTTCTCTATCGTTAACTTCGGCATTTTTAATGACGTAGTGTTGTTATTCTCGCGAGGAACGTGCTGTGAATCGATGGACAATTGATTTATGGGAGAAGTTGACGGGGTTAACTTCTCAATGGCTGCTTCCAACATCGCGACATTTGTCATAAAGTAATCTTCGACTTTATCAAAGATATCATCCACGAAATACTCACATTTAGTTTTATCAAACCCTTCCGTTGAATATTGAAGAACCAGGATTTGCTTGTGTCGTTGCTGGAATTCAGCCCATAGGTTTTCGAACTGCTCAAGTCTCCTCTCATAAAATGCTTTTGTTCTTTTGTCGAGTGCTTGTTTTTTAGTATTGTTAATACACCCTTGTATTAAATCCCACTGAACCTTTTGTTGTGTAATTAAAGGTTCCATGATCTTGAAGCTTATATGTACACTTAGAAGTTATACGTTACGCAGATTTCCGCAAAAGACACACAACAAGGTAAGTTCAAATAAATTTCAAAAAAAACTTTTAAAATTGGTAACTCATCATGCTTCACCCCGATTTATTATTTATTATATGTAATTGTTTATTATATAGTATGTACATATATTGTAGAAACTCTTCAATAAAACTCAAAATAATTACACTTTCCTTAGTCTTTATTTTCTTAATGTCTTTAATTTTCTTAATGTCTTTATTTTTGTGACTCGTTTATTATTGATATTATTTAAAAGAATATAATAAGATTTCAAAATTACTCACTGTGGTTTTATTTAATACTGGTACTCCGTAATTCATAAAGTATTTTCCTCTCTATTATTGCCCTTGTGATCTACGGGGGATGCTGTTGTGTTTGGTGTCTTTCTTTTGTTGAGTAGCTGTTGCTTCCACTAAATTTCACTATTACTGTTTAACTTTTCACTAGCTGTTTATGATTGTAACTGAATACTGAAAATTTTCCGTTAGTCGATTTCCGTTACACGACCGTTAAAAGGTTCCGTTCAAATTTTCCGGTAGTGATTCCGTTCGTTGTTTTTCACAAATTTTAAATTTTTAGTTTCTCGGGTTCCGCGGTTTCACTGAAGTTTCACAGATTCGCGATCGATTGATTATTCACAGATTCGCGATCGTTTAAGATAAGGCTTTCACAAGTTCACAGGTTGTTTGTTCTTAGTTGTAAGCTAAGCCTTTCACAGGGTTTTGATTTTGATTATCCGCGGATTGCTACCGAACTTTTGTTTTAGTTATCACTTCACTTGATGGTTTTCTTCCTCATGTGTTTCTGCTATCCGGCTCGAAGGACCATGTTTCGTAGCTCAGGTTTCCTTGCGGTTGCAGGTCATCTATTCTTTCTGTAAATAAAAAATAATCTCCAAAGAAATTTTATTAGTAGAGGATCTTCACAGATAATGTGCCAAGGTTCTTTAAATTCCCTGCCCGCCAGCCAGGTTCACGGACGAACGTGACTTGGATGATAATTACTAATAATTAATTGCGAGGTGGCAAATTGTCCGAACACCTCTAGTTGAACGATTCAATTTGTCTTGTAAATAAAATGCGCACTTCCTTTCCACGTTATAAATTTTTATTTTCATAAATTTAGAATTCGGGAATCCACTTTACACTTAATTTTACACGTTCTTAATGTTCCTTCACTTAGATATTGTACATTTATTTATTTATTAATTCGCCAAACAAGGCACACTTAAAATCGATTTACAAATTCTTAGATTAAAACATAGTGTACAGTCTTCTATCTTCTATATTAATAAAGGAAAGTGTGTGTCTGTGTGTCTGTGTGTCTGTGTATCTGTGTGTCTGTGTATCTGTGTGTCTGCTTGTGCGTACCGTCACGCATTGTAGCCAAACTAGAAGAGATAGAAATCTGAAATTTTTTTTGTAGATGCATGGATACCCCAGAAGGTGGAAGTAAGTTTCCGTTTTTCGCTATTTTGATTAGTTTTTTTTTAATTAATTAATTAGTAAGATTTGTCACCATTTTTTACGCTCTACGCCTGGTATCTCGGCTAATGTATATCGTAGAACATTATTAATGCCACCAATTGAAAGATTAGACAATTCTGGTTTAAAATTATTTGTTTCAAATCTCAGAAAGGCGATTTTTCGAAATTCATCCCCTAAGGGGGTGAAATGGGGTTTACCCAAACCGCTGGAGATATAGGGCTGAAATTTTTACAGTGCATCCTTATAATGACGTGAACATCCACTAACAAGCGATTTTGCGAAATTCATCCCATAAGGGGGTGAAATGGGGTCAACCCAAAACCTCTGGAGCTATAGGGCTGAAATTTTGACAGTGAATACCAATAATGACGTGAACATCCACTAACAAGCGATTTTTCGAAATTCGTTCCCCAAAGGGGGAAATGGGGTTTACCCAAACCGCCTGAGCTATAGGGCTGAAATTTTGACAGTGCATCCCTATAATGACGTGGACATCCACTAAGAAGCGATTTTTCGAAATTCATCCCCTAAGGGGGTGAAATGGGGTTTACCAAACCGCTGGAGCTATAGGGCTGAAATTTTTACAGTGCATCCTTATAATGACGTGAACATCCACTAACAAGCGATTTTGCGAAATTCATCCCATAAGGGGGTGAAATGGGGTCAACCCAAAACCTCTGGAGCTATAGGGCTGAAATTTTGACAGTGAATACCAATAATGACGTGAACATCCACTAACAAGCGATTTTTCGAAATTCGTTCCCCAAAGGGGGAAATGGGGTTTACCCAAACCGCCTGAGCTATAGGGCTGAAATTTTGACAGTGCATCCCTATAATGACGTGGACATCCACTAAGAAGCGATTTTTCGAAATTCATCCCCTAAGGGGGTGAAATGGGGTTTACCAAACCGCTGGAGCTATAGGGCTGAAATTTTTACAGTGCATCCTTATAATGACGTGAACATCCACTAACAAGCGATTTTTCGAAATTCGTTCCCCAAAGGGGGAAATGGGGTTTACCCAAACCGCCTGAGCTATAGGGCTGAAATTTTGACAGTGCATCCCTATAATGACGTGGACATCCACTAAGAAGCGATTTTTCGAAATTCATCCCCTAAGGGGGTGAAATGGGGTTTACCAAACCGCTGGAGCTATAGGGCTGAAATTTTTACAGTGCATCCTTATAATGACGTGAACATCCACTAACAAGCGATTTTGCGAAATTCATCCCATAAGGGGATGAAATGGGGTCAACCCAAAACCTCTGGAGCTATAGGACTGAAATTTTGACAGTGAATACCAATAATGACGTGAACATCCACTAACAAGCGATTTTTCGAAATTCGTTCCCCAAAGGGGGAAATGGGGTTTACCCAAACCGCCTGAGCTATAGGGCTGAAATTTTGACAGTGCATCCCTATAATGGCGTGGACATCCACTAAGAAGCAACTTTTCGAAATTCATCCCAAATTCATGGGGTCAACCCAAAACCGCTGGAGCTATAGGGCTGAAATTTTGACAGTGCATCCCTATAATGACGTGGAGATCCACTATAAATCGATTTTTCGAAATTCATCCCCTAAAGGGGTGAAATGGAGTTAACCCAAACCGCTGGGGCTGAAGGGCTGAAATTTTGACAGTGCATCCCTACAATCACGTGGAAATGAATGACTCAAAATTCACTTTATTTAGGATTCCTTTGTCACTTCTCTTGATGACATATACACACCAATCTCTGCTTCAAAACTTGCAGATTTGTTGAGCAGAGGTGATATACGCAGCAATTTGTTTACCATGTTTATTAAAAAAATGCTCTATAATAAACCTTTTTAGGGATAATAACAACTGGCTTTTTTGTTTGTTTTTTTTTCAAGGAAAACAGTGCACATAATAAACAGTTTTTAGTTAAAGGCGTTGCAAGGCACGCGGGTTTTATGCTAGTTTACAATATATTTGACTACTGGCTACTAAAAACCTACTATTGTCAAGAGGGGGTTATGTTAGTAGGGATTTGAGTATTTTTTTATAGGATGCCTTGTTGAGGGAAGGGGAGAAAGAGGAGCTATGGCTATTAAAAACCATACAGCATCTGTTGACGGGTTCGTTCCTTGCGTAATCGGTGCGGTGAGGATATTCCTTAAGTAGTTTAGTGTGTCGCGTGTGTCGGACTACATCATTCAATTTGATTCTGTCCGACAGAAACTGCACTTTAAGTTTTCCACTTAAGACGTCAAAGGCAACGCAGGATATGAGCAGTTTCCTCCTGCTAGACAACGGCATGAGATCAAGCACTTTGAGCCTGTCCAAGTAGTGCGGCAGGGTTTGGTAGTCATGGGGGTTGTGTAGATGTCTCAGGGCAAAAAGAAGAAATCTCTTTTGAATGGATTCGATCCTCCTACTGCTCACTTGGAATATAGGATCCCAGATAGGACACGCATATTCCAGGATAGGGCGGACTAAAGAACAGAAGAGTGTTTTTGTGACCCATACATTACCAAATTCTTTGGCTCTCCTCTTAATGAAACCAAGAAGTTTGTTGGCTCTGGCAGTTATATTATCGTAGTGCAGGTTGAAATTGAGTTTTTTGTCTAGGACGACGCCTAGATCTGCGATATGATCAACCTGATCCAACATTATGCCATTGAGATAATAGTTATGGTTCTTTGTGTTTTTTAAGCGGGAGAAGGTAATTGCATGACATTTGCTGGTGTTAAGTTGCAGTTTGTTTACGGTGCACCAGTCGTGTAGGGCATTGAGTTTTGTCTGCAAGAAGGAAGCATCAGTTTGGGTCTTAATGACACTATAAATTTTGAGGTCATCCGCGTAAAAGAGATGTGGAATATTTGCTAATTTTTCGGATAGATCGGAGATGAAAATATTGAAAAGTAGGGGACCGAGATGACTACCCTGAGGAACGCCAGAGGTTACTTCGATCTCATTAGATAGAAATCCTTGGAATCTAATAACCTGTGTTCTTCCGTTCAGATATGATTTTAACCATTCCAAGGCAGAGCCTGATATTCCAAATTTTAATAATTTTGCGATTAGGATGGCGTGGTCCACTCGATCGAAGGCCTTGCTGAAATCAGTGTACACAGCATCCAATTGATGGCCGCTCTCCATACCGCATAGCAATTCGGAGATAAGGACCATAAGGTTAGAAGTTGTTGAACGTCCTTTCCGAAAACCATGTTGTTGTTCGTTTAGGTATGGATCGATAAGAGGAGCAATCTTGTCATGAACAAGTTTTTCAAAAAGCTTAGGAATTGATGATAAAATGGCAATGCCCCTATAGTTGTCTACCGAGTGCTTGTCACCGGATTTATAGATTGGCGTTAGGTAGGATTTCTTCCACAGCTTGGGAAACTTTGCTAACGATAAAGATTTGTTGAAGATGAGATAAAGAGGAAACGCGATATGTTGCGAGCAGCGCTGCAGGAAAATAGGAGGGAGATTGTCGGGACCATTACCTTTTTTGATATCAAGATTATACAGACCCGCCATAATCTCATCAACAGAAAGGAATTTACCAGTTATAAGGGAGGTGTCAGTGTGCGAGTCAGTTAAAACGTGTGCTGCGCTGGACAAGGGGCTATAAATTTCAGCAAACCTATCAGCAAACATACTACAAATTACTTGGGGGCACGAGGTGTGGGCTCTACCATTCGTCATTGTTGTTGGGTAGCCAGAAGTCTTCCGTTTAATGTTAACGTAATCAAAGAATTTTTTAGGATCACTTATGATACTATCACCAACAGAACTAATATATGCAGAGTAGGCCTCGCGAGACCTAACAGCACATTCTGAGGCTAGTCTAATGTATTCGGAATTCAATCGCTCGTTTACATATGTGTTATTTTTGATCATGTTATATAATTTATTTCTTTGATTACGTAGGGATCTAGTATCCCTATCCAGCCATGGTTCCGACACTCTATCCCGTTTTTTAATTTTGGGTACATATTTGTCGATGATGTTGAAAATGATAGAATAAAAGCATGAAACTATCACGTCAAGATCATTGCTAGTTAGCCTATGTTCCCAGTCGACTAGGGATAATTCGAAACCAATACTGTCCAGGTCCGCGTTCTTAAAATCGTAAACAAGTGCATTGTTATGTGATGTACGATGCTTGGGGATTGATGAGTTAAATTCGAGAATCCACGCGGAGTGGTGGATGGAGTTCGTAAATAGGTTTTCCTCATCGGAAACGAGTAAAGTATTCACCTCCTCGAATGAATTGGTGAAGATCAGGTCTAGCCATTTACCACAAGAATTTGGCTGCCCGATAATTTGGTGTAGATCATTGCCGTAAAGTGTGTCGATAAATTTTATATCGACGGCATTAGTTGCATTTATAGGAAGTAATTTATTATCTTCCTCGTCGGGGATGAAAGAAATATTTGGACGATTGAAATCACCCAGGATAAATATGACATCATTACCGCAGAGTGTATCGTTAACTTCCTCCACTATATGCAATAGATCGTCATAGTTGGATTCGTCGGAATTGGGGGGGATATAGAACGAACCGATGAATATATCCTTCTGGTCGGATTTGATTTTTATGAAAACGTGTTCAAAGGATTTTGAACAATTAGTCGTGATTAATTCACTATTTAAAAAGTCTTTTACAGCTATAAGGACTCCACCACCTCTGGTGAGACCAGTGGAACTGTAGTCTCTATCGCACCTGTGGATTGTCCAGCTGCTGTCCAAGATCTCTTCGTTAAGAAATGTACTATTTAACCATGTTTCGGTCAGTACAAGAACATTATAGCGACATGATTTAGAGTCAATGTAGAGGTTATTAAGTTTGGTTCTCATACCACTACAATTGTGGTAAAAGATTCTTACAACCTCGGGTGGGTTAGGTTTGGGAAGAAGAGACTGGGTGGGATCGGCAGTAGGGGAAGTAACTAGTTAAGGGCGGTAATATCTTTTCATCTCATCGCGGCTTTTTTGCAGCTGGGACACATGTATTGATCTTACATGAGCAGCATAAGCGGAGAGATCCTTGGTAACTTGTTGGGGATTGATTTGATAATGCTCAAGGTACCTAGTGTACAATTCGAGCAGGGCACTATGATCCGTTGGAAGACCTTCTTGTTGGAGCGAGACAATGAGGCTGGTCCTGGTTTTACCATATATACAGGTAGAGTCAGGTTTGTTATGCATGTACGCGAGAAACAGCCTTACATTGTCAAAGACCTGCCTTTCTCTGAGCCGAGATAACAGATATCTACTATCGGATGAGTCGGCTGAAATCAAGGTATTTTTTACAACCGGGGGTTGTAACGGGTTTAAGAAAGGAGGTTTCGTCAAGGGGGTGTTGTTGGTGCGGCTTACAGAAGACTCAACTGATTTCTGTGTGTCATTAGGAACCTCATTAACGTCAGCATAGGAACGACCTCCGACAATGATGTGACTCCGAGAAAAGTTAGGGTAAGGATTGCGAATTTTAGTTGTTGTTGTTGTGTTAATTAGCGGGATAGGTCTGTTCAGGCTCGGAAGTGAGTTAGACGCAGTTGGAATGGTGTTAGTATTAGTTCTATTGTAATTGGTTATATTATTATTAGTATTATTAATATTAGTATTATTATTATTATTATTAGTATTATTATTATTATTAGTATTATTATTAGTATAATTGCTATTGCTCCTGTTATAACTATATTTAGTAGTGTCGTAAGAGGGTACTGTGGGGAATTTGGGAGATGTAGCGGGTGCAGTATTAGTCCTATAGTAAGGATTAGGTGGTGTTGTATGCTGTACTGGTGTATTAGAAATTTTACATGATTCTTGTTTACTTAACACTATTTTAGGTTTAGCTTTATTATTACTAATATTTAAATTACTCGAACGGCAGAGAGTCAGGTTCTTCCATCTGAAAGTGTCCGACATTTGGTTGAAGAATAGCCACTGATATCTAGTAGGCATGACTACTTTGAAGCACTTGTTTTTATTTTTTTTACCCGATGCTACCTCACAATGGAGTAATACGATGGCGAAATCAGTTTTGAACACGTTGCATACCCATCTTGCATCCGCATGATCTGGTGCGCCTTTGAGGAAGTACGTTGAGTTAGATGTACTGCTCGTGGTTTTGCGTGGTACTTTTTTTGTTTTGCGTTGTTTTTTGTTTATTGCCACTTTTTTGTTTATTGCCACTTTATGCACTCCAGAGTTCAGCTTGTTCGCAACGTTTATCCTTTTTAGTCTGCTATTCCATTCCTCTAACGACCACGTTGTTCCGAATTTACTGATTGTCTCTTCGGGCAGATGTAACGGTGGTAAAGAGAGACATGGGCTGGACGAGATCGCTAGCGTCTGCACGTAGAGATTAGGAGGGCCAAGAGTAAAGTTATCGCCGCAGTTGTAGCTTTGGTTGGTTGAAATCCACTCGTCGCGTAGTTGAGCTTTCTCTAACTCGTTTGCAAGCGATATCGGCAGATCTAGGACTGGATCAGGGGTCGAGTCGTTATTTGAGTGGCCATCAACCACCGACAGGGACTTTACCTTAGCCAATTCTGCCTCCAGAAGACTAAAATGCGCCATCAAATCTTTTTTTAGCTGGGTGATTGAGTCGTCGAAAGTAGAGAGTTTATCGAGGCAGACGGAGACTTTTGCGAAAAGATCCGTCATTTCGTTGTTGGATTTGCCTGCCTTACCATCTGTAGCTATTTTAATTTTTTTAATCGCCGAGTTGATGGAATTCAGCTCGAATTTTATTAACTTTGAAACCTCGTCGACTATTTCAGTATTATCCTTGTTGGATAACTTGTCGAGTTTAGAATTAATCGATTCAAAATTTTTAGCATAATTTCTAGAATTATTGTCGATACCATCAACAACGCACGAAAGCTCATCGACGTTTTGTATTAAGAGCTGCGTGTTTTTCTCCGAGCTAAAAGCTTTAGCGCTGCAAGCTTCGAAGTCGCTTTTAAACTGATTAAGAGACTCTGCCAGTTCCATTATGTTGTTGTTGTTTGATTTGATCGCCAGTAATATATGCGAGAGGTTTATCGCTTTGCAATCGCGGCAGTAGAATTTGAAGAATTTTTTAAACTCGTTCACATACCTGAGTGAAGCGAGAGACAGACCAATGCATGAAACATGGAAAGTGTTGTT
>CATLJY010000156.1:0-21728 GCA_949987705.1 Thereva unica
ACATCGAAAATAACTTAAATTCACTTTATTCATCGAAATTAAGTTATATTCATCGAGTACATCGAAAATAACTTAAATTCACTTTATTCATCGAAATTAAGTTATATTCATCGAGTACATAGCAAATAACTTAAATTCACTTTATTCATCGAAATTAAGTCATATTCATCAAATACATCGAAAATAACTTAAATTCACTTTATTCATCGAAATTAAGTTACATTCATCGAGTACATCGAAAATAACTTAAATTCACTTTATTCATCGAAATTAAGTTACATTCATCGAGTACATCGAAAATAACTTAAATTCACTTTATTCATCGAAATTAAGTTACATTCATCGAGTACATCGAAAATAACTTAAATTCACTTTGATCATCGAAATTAAGTTATATTCATCGAGTACATCGAAAATAACTTAAATTCACTTTATTCATCGAAATTAAGTTATATTCATCGAGTACATCGAAAATAACTTAAATTCACTTTATTCATCGAAATTAAGTTATATTCATCGAGTACATCGAAAATAACTTAAATTCACTTTATTCATCGAAATTAAGTTATATTCATCGAGTACATAGCAAATAACTTAAATTCACTTTATTCATCGAAATTAAGTTACATTCATCGAGTACATCGAAAATAACTTAAATTCACTTTATTCATCGAAATTAAGTTATATTCATCGAGTACATCGAAAATAACTTAAATTCACTTTATTCATCGAAATTAAGTTACATTCATCGAGTACATCGAAAATAACTTAAATTCACTTTATTCATCGAAATTAAGTTATATTCATCGAGTACATCGAAAATAACTTAAATTCACTTTATTCATCGAAATTAAGTCATATTCATCAAATACATCGAAAATAACTTAAATTCACTTTATTCATCGAAATTAAGTTATATTCATCGAGTACATCGAAAATAACTTAAATTCACTTTGATCATCGAAATTAAGTTATATTCATCGAGTACATCGAAAATAACTTAAACTCACTTTATTCATCGAAATTAAGTTACATTCATCGAGTACATCGAAAATAACTTAAATTCACTTTATTCATCGAAATTAAGTTACATTCATCGAGTACATCGAAAATAACTTAAATTCACTTTATTCATCGAAATTAAGTTACATTCATCGAGTACATCGAAAATAACTTAAATTCACTTTGATCATCGAAATTAAGTTATATTCATCGAGTACTTCGAAAATAACTTAAATTCACTTTATTCATCGAAATTAAGTTATATTCATCGAGTACATCGAAAATAACTTAAATTCACTTTATTCATCGAAATTAAGTTATATTCATCGAGTACATCGAAAATAACTTAAATTCACTTTATTCATCGAAATTAAGTTATATTCATCGAGTACATCGAAAATAACTTAAATTCACTTTATTCATCGAAATTAAGTTATATTCATCGAGTACATCGAAAATAACTTAAATTCACTTTATTCATCGAAATTAAGTTACATTCATCGAGTACATCGCAAATAACTTAAATTCACTTTATTCATCGAAATTAAGATAAATTCATCGAGTACATCGAAAATAACTTAAACTCACTTTATTCATCGAAATTAAGTTACATTCATCGAGTACATCGAAAATAACTTAAATTCACTTTATTCATCGAAATTAAGTTACATTCATCGAGTACATCGCAAATAACTTAAATTCACTTTATTCATCGAAATTAAGTTATATTCATCGAGTACATCGAAAATAACTTAAATTCACTTTATTCATCGAAATTAAGTTATATTCATCGAGTACATCGAAAATAACTTAAACTCACTTTATTCATCGAAATTAAGTTATATTCATCGAGTACATCGAAAATAACTTAATTCACTTTATTCATCGAAATTAAGTTACATTCATCGAGTACATCGAAAATAACTTAAATTCACTTTATTCATCGAAATTAAGTTACATTCATCGAGTACATCGAAAATAACTTAAATTCACTTCATTCATCGAAATTAAGTTACATTCATCGAGTACATCGAAAATAACTTAAATTCACTTTATTCATCGAAATTAAGTTACATTCATCGAGTACATCGAAAATAACTTAAATTAACTTTATTCATCGAAATTAAGTTACATTCATCAAATACATCGAAAATAACTTAAATTCACTTTATTCATCGAAATTAAGTTATATTCATCGAGTACATCGAAAATAACTTAAATTCACTTTATTCATCGAAATTAAGTCATATTCATCAAATACATCGAAAATAACTTAAATTCACTTTATTCATCGAAATTAAGTTATATTCATCGAGTACATCGAAAATAACTTAAATTCACTTTATTCATCGAAATTAAGTTATATTCATCGGGTACATAGCAAATAACTTAAATTCACTTTATTCATCGAAATTAAGTTACATTCATCGAGTACATCGAAAATAACTTAAATTCACTTTATTCATCGAAATTAAGTTATATTCATCGAGTACATCGAAAATGACTTAAATTCACTTTATTCATCGAAATTAAGTTACATTCATCGAGTACATCGAAAATAACTTAAATTCACTTTATTCATCGAAATTAAGTTACATTCATCGAGTACATCGAAAATAACTTAAATTCACTTTATTCATCGAAATTAAGTTATATTCATCGAGTACATAGCAAATAACTTAAATTCACTTTATTCATCGAAATTAAGTTATATTCATCGAGTACATAGCAAATAACTTAAATTCACTTTATTCATCGAAATTAAGTCATATTCATCAAATACATCGAAAATAACTTAAATTCACTTTATTCATCGAAATTAAGTTACATTCATCAAATACATCGAAAATAACTTAAATTCACTTTATTCATCGAAATTAAGTTGTATTCATCGAGTACATAGCAAATAACTTAAATTCACTTTATTCATCGAAATTAAGTCATATTCATCAAATACATCGAAAATAACTTAAATTCACTTTATTCATCGAAATTAAGTTACATTCATCGAGTTCATCGAAAATAACTTAAATTCACTTTGATCATCGAAATTAAGTTATATTCATCGAGTACATCGAAAATAACTTAAATTCACTTTATTCATCGAAATTAAGTTACATTCATCGAGTACATCGAAAATAACTTAAATTCACTTTATTCATCGAAATTAAGTCATATTCATCGAGTACATAGCAAATAACTTAAATTCACTTTATTCATCGTAATTAAGTTACATTCATCGAGTACATCGAAAATAACTTAAATTCACTTTATTCATCGAAATTAAGTTACATTCATCGAGTACATCGAAAATAACTTAAATTCACTTTATTCATCGAAATTAAGTTATATTCATCAAATACATCGAAAATAACTTAAATTCACTTTATTCATCGAAATTAAGTTACATTCATCGAGTACATCGAAAATAACTTAAATTCACTTTATTCATCGAAATTAAGTTATATTCATCGAGTACATAGCAAATAACTTAAATTCACTTTATTCATCGAAATTAAGTTACATTCATCGAGTACATCGAAAATAACTTAAATTCACTTTATTCATCGAAATTAAGTTACATTCATCGAGTACATCGAAAATAACTTAAATTCACTTTATTCATCGAAATTAAGTTATATTCATCGAGTACATAGCAAATAACTTAAATTCACTTTATTCATCGAAATTAAGTTACATTCATCGAGTACATCGAAAATAACTTAAATTCACTTTATTCATCGAAATTAAGTTATATTCATCGAGTACATCGAAAATAACTTAAATTCACTTTATTCATCGAAATTAAGTTATATTCATCGAGTACATAGCAAATAATTTAAATTCACTTTATTCATCGAAATTAAGTTATATTCATCGAGTACATAGCAAATAACTTAAATTCACTTTATTCATCGAAATTAAGTTACATTCATCGAGTACATCGAAAATAACTTAAATTCACTTTATTCATCGAAATTAAGTTATATTCATCGAGTACATCGAAAATAACTTAAATTCACTTTATTCATCGAAATTAAGTTATATTCATCGAGTACATCGAAAATAACTTAAATTCACTTTATTCATCGAAATTAAGTTATATTCATCGAGTACATAGCAAATAACTTAATTTCACTTTATTCATCGAAATTAAGTTACATTCATCGAGTACATCGAAAATAACTTAAATTCACTTTATTCATCGAAATTAAGTTATATTCATCGAGTACATCGAAAATAACTTAAATTCACTTTATTCATCGAAATTAAGTTATATTCATCGAGTACATAGCAAATAACTTAAATTCACTTTATTCATCGAAATTAAGTTACATTCATCGAGTACATCGAAAATAACTTAAATTCACTTTTTTCATTGAAATTAAGTTATATTCATCGAGTACATAGCAAATAACTTAAATTCACTTTATTCATCGAAATTAAGTTACATTCATCGAGTACATCGAAAATAACTTAAATTCACTTTATTCATCGAAATTAAGTCATATTCATCAAATACATCGAAAATAACTTAAATTCACTTTATTCATCGAAATTAAGTTATATTCATCGAGTACATCGAAAATAACTTAAACTCACTTTATTCATCGAAATTAAGTTACATTCATCGAGTACATAGCAAATAACTTAAATTCACTTTATTCATCGAAATTAAGTTACATTCATCGAGTACATCGAAAATAACTTAAATTCACTATATTCATCGAAATTAAGTTATATTCATCGAGTACATCGAAAATAACTTAAATTCACTTTATTCATCGAAATTAAGTTGTATTCATCGAGTACATAGCAAATAACTTAAATTCACTTTATTCATCGAAATTAAGTTATATTCATCGAGTACATAGCAAATAACTTAAATTCACTTTATTCATCGAAATTAAGTTACATTCATCGAGTACATCGAAAATAACTTAAATTCACTTTATTCATCGAAATTAAGTTATATTCATCGAGTACATCGAAAATAACTTAAATTCACTTTATTCATCGAAATTAAGTTATATTCATCGAGTACATAGCAAATAACTTAAATTCACTTTATTCATCGAAATTAAGTTACATTCATCGAGTACATCGCAAATAACTTAAATTCACTTTATTCATCGAAATTAAGTTACATTCATCAAATACATCGAAAATAACTTAAATTCACTTTATTCATCGAAATTAAGTTATATTCATCGAGTACATCGAAAATAACTTAAACTCACTTTATTCATCGAAATTAAGTTACATTCATCGAGTACATAGCAAATAACTTAAATTCACTTTATTCATCGAAATTAAGTTACATTCATCGAGTACATCGAAAATAACTTAAATTCACTTTATTCATTGAAATTAAGTTATATTCATCGAGTACATAGCAAATAACTTAAATTCACTTTATTCATCGAAATTAAGTTACATTCATCGAGTACATCGAAAATAACTTAAATTCACTTTATTCATCGAAATTAAGTCATATTCATCAAATACATCGAAAATAACTTAAATTCACTTTATTCATCGAAATTAAGTTATATTCATCGAGTACATCGAAAATAACTTAAACTCACTTTATTCATCGAAATTAAGTTACATTCATCGAGTACATCGAAAATAACTTAAATTCACTTTATTCATCGAAATTAAGTTATATTCATCGAGTACATAGCAAATAACTTAATTTCACTTTATTCATCGAAATTAAGTTACATTCATCGAGTACATCGAAAATAACTTAAATTCACTTTATTCATCGAAATTAAGTTATATTCATCGAGTACATCGAAAATAACTTAAATTCACTTTATTCATCGAAATTAAGTTATATTCATCGAGTACATAGCAAATAACTTAAATTCACTTTATTCATCGAAATTAAGTTACATTCATCGAGTACATCGAAAATAACTTAAATTCACTTTATTCATTGAAATTAAGTTATATTCATCGAGTACATAGCAAATAACTTAAATTCACTTTATTCATCGAAATTAAGTTACATTCATCGAGTACATCGAAAATAACTTAAATTCACTTTATTCATCGAAATTAAGTCATATTCATCAAATACATCGAAAATAACTTAAATTCACTTTATTCATCGAAATTAAGTTATATTCATCGAGTACATCGAAAATAACTTAAACTCACTTTATTCATCGAAATTAAGTTACATTCATCGAGTACATAGCAAATAACTTAAATTCACTTTATTCATCGAAATTAAGTTACATTCATCGAGTACATCGAAAATAACTTAAATTCACTATATTCATCGAAATTAAGTTATATTCATCGAGTACATCGAAAATAACTTAAATTCACTTTATTCATCGAAATTAAGTTGTATTCATCGAGTACATAGCAAATAACTTAAATTCACTTTATTCATCGAAATTAAGTTATATTCATCGAGTACATAGCAAATAACTTAAATTCACTTTATTCATCGAAATTAAGTTACATTCATCGAGTACATCGAAAATAACTTAAATTCACTTTATTCATCGAAATTAAGTTATATTCATCGAGTACATCGAAAATAACTTAAATTCACTTTATTCATCGAAATTAAGTTATATTCATCGAGTACATAGCAAATAACTTAAATTCACTTTATTCATCGAAATTAAGTTACATTCATCGAGTACATCGCAAATAACTTAAATTCACTTTATTCATCGAAATTAAGTTACATTCAT
The DNA here is from genome assembly GCA_949987705.1 of Thereva unica. NCBI lineage: Eukaryota > Metazoa > Arthropoda > Insecta > Diptera > Therevidae > Thereva > Thereva unica. The sequence goes on from CATLJY010000156.1 coordinate 6,723, forward strand.
CAAATACATCGAAAATAACTTAAATTCACTTTATTCATCGAAATTAAGTTATATTCATCGAGTACATCGAAAATAACTTAAACTCACTTTATTCATCGAAATTAAGTTACATTCATCGAGTACATAGCAAATAACTTAAATTCACTTTATTCATCGAAATTAAGTTACATTCATCGAGTACATCGAAAATAACTTAAATTCACTATATTCATCGAAATTAAGTTATATTCATCGAGTACATCGAAAATAACTTAAATTCACTTTATTCATCGAAATTAAGTTGTATTCATCGAGTACATAGCAAATAACTTAAATTCACTTTATTCATCGAAATTAAGTTATATTCATCGAGTACATAGCAAATTACTTAAATTCACTTTATTCATCGAAATTAAATTACATTCATCGAGTACATCGAAAATAACTTAAATTCACTTTATTCATCGAAATTAAGTTATATTCATCGAGTACATCGAAAATAACTTAAATTCACTTTATTCATCGAAATTAAGTTATATTCATCGAGTACATAGCAAATAACTTAAATTCACTTTATTCATCGAAATTAAGTTACATTCATCGAGTACATCGCAAATAACTTAAATTCACTTTATTCATCGAAATTAAGTTACATTCATCAAATACATCGAAAATAACTTAAATTCACTTTATTCATCGAAATTAAGTTACATTCATCGAGTACATCGAAAATAACTTAAATTCACTTTATTCATCGAAATTAAGTTATATTCATCGAGTACATCGAAAATAACTTAAATTCACTTTATTCATCGAAATTAAGTCATATTCATCAAATACATCGAAAATAACTTAAATTCACTTTATTCATCGAAATTAAGTTACATTCATCGAGTACATCGAAAATAACTTAAATTCACTTTATTCATCGAAATTAAGTTACATTCATCGAGTACATCGAAAATAACTTAAATTCACTTTATTCATCGAAATTAAGTTACATTCATCGAGTACATCGAAAATAACTTAAATTCACTTTGATCATCGAAATTAAGTTATATTCATCGAGTACATCGAAAATAACTTAAATTCACTTTATTCATCGAAATTAAGTTATATTCATCGAGTACATCGAAAATAACTTAAATTCACTTTATTCATCGAAATTAAGTTATATTCATCGAGTACATCGAAAATAACTTAAATTCACTTTATTCATCGAAATTAAGTTATATTCATCGAGTACATAGCAAATAACTTAAATTCACTTTATTCATCGAAATTAAGTTACATTCATCGAGTACATCGAAAATAACTTAAATTCACTTTATTCATCGAAATTAAGTCATATTCATCAAATACATCGAAAATAACTTAAATTCACTTTATTCATCGAAATTAAGTTATATTCATCGAGTACATCGAAAATAACTTAAATTCACTTTATTCATCGAAATTAAGTTATATTCATCGAGTACATCGAAAATAACTTAAATTCACTTTATTCATCAAAATTAAGTTACATTCATCAAATACATCGAAAATAACTTAAATTCACTTTATTCATCGAAATTAAGTTACATTCATCGAGTACATCGCAAATAACTTAAATTCACTTTATTCATCGAAATTAAGTTACATTCATCGAGTACATCGAAAATAACTTAAATTCACTTTATTCATCGAAATTAAGTTACATTCATCGAGTACATCGAAAATAACTTAAATTCACTTTATTCATCGAAATTAAGTTACATTCATCGAGTAAATCGAAAATAACTTAAATTCACTTTATTCATCGAAATTAAGTTACATTCATCAAATACATCGAAAATAACTTAAATTCACTTTATTCATCGAAATTAAGTTACATTCATCGAGTACATCGAAAATAACTTAAATTCACTTTATTCATCGAAATTAAGTTATATTCATCGAGTACATAGCAAATAACTTAAATTCACTTTATTCATCGAAATTAAGTTATATTCATCGAGTACATAGCAAATAACTTAAATTCACTTTATTCATCGAAATTAAATTACATTCATCGAGTACATCGAAAATAACTTAAATTCACTTTATTCATCGAAATTAAGTTATATTCATCGAGTACATCGAAAATAACTTAAATTCACTTTATTCATCGAAATTAAGTTATATTCATCGAGTACATAGCAAATAACTTAAATTCACTTTATTCATCGAAATTAAGTTACATTCATCGAGTACATCGAAAATAACTTAAATTCACTTTATTCATCGAAATTAAGTCATATTCACCAAATACATCGAAAATAACTTAAATTCACTTTATTCATCGAAATTAAGTTATATTCATCGAGTACATCGAAAATAACTTAAATTCACTTTATTCATCGAAATTAAGTTACATTCATCGAGTACATCGAAAATAACTTAAATTCACTTTATTCATCGAAATTAAGTTACATTCATCAAATACATCGAAAATAACTTAAATTCACTTTATTCATCGAAATTAAATTACATTCATCGAGTACATCGCAAATAACTTAAATTCACTTTATTCATCGAAATTAAGTTACATTCATCGAGTACATCGAAAATAACTTAAATTCACTTTATTCATCGAAATTAAGTTACATTCATCGAGTACATCGAAAATAACTTAAATTCACTTTATTCATCGAAATTAAGTTACATTCATCGAGTAAATCGAAAATAACTTAAATTCACTTTATTCATCGAAATTAAGTTACATTCATCAAATACATCGAAAATAACTTAAATTCACTTTATTCATCGAAATTAAGTTACATTCATCGAGTACATCGAAAATAACTTAAATTCACTTTATTCATCGAAATTAAGTTACATTCATCAAATACATCGAAAATAACTTAAATTCACTTTATTCATCGAAATTAAGTTATATTCATCGAGTACATAGCAAATAACTTAAATTCACTTTATTCATCGAAATTAAGTTATATTCATCGAGTGCATAGCAAATAACTTAAATTCACTTTATTCATCGAAATTAAGTTACATTCATCGAGTACATCGAAAATAACTTAAATTCACTTTATTCATCGAAATTAAGTTACATTCATCGAGTATATCGAAAATAACTTAAATTCACTTTATTCATCGAAATTAAGTTATATTCATCGAGTACATAGCAAATAACTTAAATTCACTTTATTCATCGAAATTAAGTTACATTCATCGAGTACATCGCAAATAACTTAAATTCACTTTATTCATCGAAATTAAGTTACATTCATCAAATACATCGAAAATAACTTAAATTCACTTTATTCATCGAAATTAAGTTACATTCATCGAGTACATCGCAAATAACTTAAATTCACTTTATTCATCGAAATTAAGTTACATTCATCAAATACATCGAAAATAACTTAAATTCACTTTATTCATCGAAATTAAGTTACATTCATCGAGTACATCGCAAATAACTTAAATTCACTTTATTCATCGAAATTAAGTTACATTCATCGAGTACATCGCAAATAACTTAAATTCACTTTATTCATCGAAATTAAGTTACATTCATCAAATACATCGAAAATAACTTAAATTCACTTTATTCATCGAAATTAAGTTACATTCATCGAGTACATCGAAAATAACTTAAATTCACTTTATTCATCGAAATTAAGTTATATTCATCGAGTACATCGAAAATAACTTAAATTCACTTTATTCATCGAAATTAAGTTATATTCATCGAGTACATAGCAAATAACTTAAATTCACTTTATTCATCGAAATTAAGTTACATTCATCGAGTACATCGAAAATAACTTAAATTCACTTTATTCATCGAAATTAAGTTATATTCATCGAGTACATCGAAAATAACTTAAATTCACTTTATTCATCGAAATTAAGTTATATTCATCGAGTACATAGCAAATAACTTAAATTCACTTTATTCATCGAAATTAAGTTACATTCATCGAGTACATCGCAAATAACTTAAATTCACTTTATTCATCGAAATTAAGTTACATTCATCAAATACATCGAAAATAACTTAAATTCACTTTATTCATCGAAATTAAGTTACATTCATCGAGTACATCGAAAATAACTTAAATTCACTTTATTCATCGAAATTAAGTTATATTCATCGAGTACATCGAAAATAACTTAAATTCACTTTATTCATCGAAATTAAGTCATATTCATCAAATACATTGAAAATAACTTAAATTCACTTTATTCATCGAAATTAAGTTACATTCATCGAGTACATCGAAAATAACTTAAATCCACTTTATTCATCGAAATTAAGTTACATTCATCGAGTACATCGAAAATAACTTAAATTCACTTTATTCATCGAAATTAAGTTACATTCATCGAGTACATCGAAAATAACTTAAATTCACTTTGATCATCGAAATTAAGTTATATTCATCGAGTACATCGAAAATAACTTAAATTCACTTTATTCATCGAAATTAAGTTATATTCATCGAGTACATCGAAAATAACTTAAATTCACTTTATTCATCGAAATTAAGTTATATTCATCGAGTACATCGAAAATAACTTAAATTCACTTTATTCATCGAAATTAAGTTATATTCATCGAGTACATAGCAAATAACTTAAATTCACTTTATTCATCGAAATTAAGTTACATTCATCGAGTACATCGAAAATAACTTAAATTCACTTTATTCATCGAAATTAAGTTATATTCATCGAGTACATCGAAAATAACTTAAATTCACTTTATTCATCGAAATTAAGTTACATTCATCGAGTACATCGAAAAAAACTTAAATTCACTTTATTCATCGAAATTAAGTTACATTCATCGAGTACATCGAAAATAACTTAAATTCACTTTATTCATCGAAATTAAGTTATATTCATCGAGTACATAGCAAATAACTTAAATTCACTTTATTCATCGAAATTAAGTTATATTCATCGAGTACATAGCAAATAACTTAAATTCACTTTATTCATCGAAATTAAGTCATATTCATCAAATACATCGAAAATAACTTAAATTCACTTTATTCATCGAAATTAAGTTACATTCATCAAATACATCGAAAATAACTTAAATTCACTTTATTCATCGAAATTAAGTTATATTCATCGAGTACATAGCAAATAACTTAAATTCACTTTCTTCTTCTTCTTCTTTGATCCGTTAGCTGGCGGTCCGAGCGGGACGTCCCCGCAACGGATACGCTGCTGTCGGTGCCGCTGGGTCCCGAACTCTATTCACGATTCGCTTCCATTCTTCTCGGTTTTTGGCGGTGTCTCGAGCCTCGGTAACTGATAATCTTTGATTCTTTAGGTCGCCCTCGATATTCTTTAGCCAAGTTTTCTTCGGTGCCAATCGCTGGATTTTCCAGTCTGCGGGACGGTCTCGCCAGAGAAGTTTACGTGGCAAGCGGTTATCATCGAAATTAAGTTACATTCATCGAGTACATCGAAAATAACTTAAATTCACTTTATTCATCGAAATTAAGTTATATTCATCGAGTACATAGCAAATAACTTAAATTCACTTTATTCATCGAAATTAAGTTACATTCATCGAGTACATCGAAAATAACTTAAATTCACTTTATTCATCGAAATTAAGTTACATTCATCGAGTAAATCGAAAATAACTTAAATTCACTTTATTCATCGAAATTAAGTTACATTCATCAAATACATCGAAAATAACTTAAATTCACTTTATTCATCGAAATTAAGTTACATTCATCGAGTACATAGCAAATAACTTAAATTCACTTTATTCATCGAAATTAAGTTACATTCATCGAGTACATCGAAAATAACTTAAATTCACTTTATTCATCGAAATTAAGTTATATTCATCGAGTACATAGCAAATAACTTAAATTCACTTTATTCATCGAAATTAAGTTACATTCATCGAGTACATCGAAAATAACTTAAATTCACTTTATTCATCGAAATTAAGTTACATTCATCAAATACATCGAAAATAACTTAAATTCACTTTATTCATCGAAATTAAGTTATATTCATCGAGTACATAGCAAATAACTTAAATTCACTTTATTCATCGAAATTAAGTTACATTCATCGAGTAAATCGAAAATAACTTAAATTCACTTTATTCATCGAAATTAAGTTACATTCATCAAATACATCGAAAATAACTTAAATTCACTTTATTCATCGAAATTAAGTTACATTCATCGAGTACATCGAAAATAACTTAAATTCACTTTATTCATCGAAATTAAGTTATATTCATCGAGTACATCGAAAATAACTTAAATTCACTTTATTCATCGAAATTAAGTTATATTCATCGAGTACATAGCAAATAACTTAAATTCACTTTATTCATCGAAATTAAGTTACATTCATCGAGTAAATCGAAAATAACTTAAATTCACTTTATTCATCGAAATTAAGTTACATTCATCAAATACATCGAAAATAACTTAAATTCACTTTATTCATCGAAATTAAGTTATATTCATCGAGTACATAGCAAATAACTTAAATTCACTTTATTCATCGAAATTAAGTTACATTCATCGAGTACATCGAAAATAACTTAAATTCACTTTATTCATCGAAATTAAGTCATATTCATCAAATACATCGAAAATAACTTAAATTCACTTTATTCATCGAAATTAAGTTACATCCATCGAGTACATCGAAAATAACTTAAATTCACTTTATTCATCGAAATTAAGTTACATTCATCGAGTACATCGAAAATAACTTAAATTCACTTTATTCATCGAAATTAAGTTACATTCATCGAGTAAATCGAAAGTAACTTAAATTCACTTTATTCATCGAAATTAAGTTACATTCATCAAATACATCGAAAATAACTTAAATTCACTTTATTCATCGAAATTAAGTTACATTCATCGAGTACATCGAAAATAACTTAAATTCACTTTATTCATCGAAATTAAGTTATATTCATCGAGTACATAGCAAATAACTTAAATTCACTTTATTCATCGAAATTAAGTTACATTCATCGAGTACATCGAAAATAAATTAAATTCACTTTATTCATCGAAATTAAGTTATATTCATCGAGTACATAGCAAATAACTTAAATTCACTTTATTCATCGAAATTAAGTTATATTCATCGAGTACATCGAAAATAACTTAAATTCACTTTATTCATCGAAATTAAGTTACATTCATCGAGTACATCGAAAATAACTTAAATTCACTTTATTCATCGAAATTAAGTTACATTCATCGAGTACATCGAAAATAACTTAAATTCACTTTATTCATCGAAATTAAGTTATATTCATCGAGTACATAGCAAATAACTTAAATTCACTTTATTCATCGAAATTAAGTTACATTCATCGAGTAAATCGGAAATAACTTAAATTCACTTTATTCATCGAAATTAAGTTACATTCATCAAATACATCGAAAATAACTTAAATTCACTTTATTCATCGAAGTTAAGTTACATTCATCGAGTACATCGCAAATAACTTAAATTCACTTTATTCATCGAAATTAAGTTACATTCATCGAGTACATCGCAAATAACTTAAATTCACTTTATTCATCGAAATTAAGTTACATTCATCAAATACATCGAAAATAACTTAAATTCACTTTATTCATCGAAATTAAGTTACATTCATCGAGTACATCGAAAATAACTTAAATTTACTTTATTCATCGAAATTAAGTTATATTCATCGAGTACATCGAAAATAACTTAAATTCACTTTATTCATCGAAATTAAGTTATATTCATCGAGTACATAGCAAATAACTTAAATTCACTTTATTCATCGAAATTAAGTTACATTCATCGAGTACATCGAAAATAACTTAAATTCACTTTATTCATCGAAATTAAGTTATATTCATCGAGTACATCGAAAATAACTTAAATTCACTTTATTCATCGAAATTAAGTTATATTCATCGAGTACATAGCAAATAACTTAAATTCACTTTATTCATCGAAATTAAGTTACATTCATCGAGTACATCGCAAATAACTTAAATTCACTTTATTCATCGAAATTAAGTTACATTCATCAAATACATCGAAAATAACTTAAATTCACTTTATTCATCGAAATTAAGTTACATTCATCGAGTACATCGAAAATAACTTAAATTCACTTTATTCATCGAAATTAAGTTATATTCATCGAGTACATCGAAAATAACTTAAATTCACTTTATTCATCGAAATTAAGTCATATTCATCAAATACATCGAAAATAACTTAAATTCACTTTATTCATCGAAATTAAGTTACATTCATCGAGTACATCGAAAATAACTTAAATTCACTTTATTCATCGAAATTAAGTTACATTCATCGAGTACATCGAAAATAACTTAAATTCACTTTATTCATCGAAATTAAGTTACATTCATCGAGTACATCGAAAATAACTTAAATTCACTTTGATCATCGAAATTAAGTTATATTCATCGAGTACATCGAAAATAACTTAAATTCACTTTATTCATCGAAATTAAGTTATATTCATCGAGTACATCGAAAATAACTTAAATTCACTTTATTCATCGAAATTAAGTTATATTCATCGAGTACATCGAAAATAACTTAAATTCACTTTATTCATCGAAATTAAGTTATATTCATCGAGTACATAGCAAATAACTTAAATTCACTTTATTCATCGAAATTAAGTTACATTCATCGAGTACATCGAAAATAACTTAAATTCACTTTATTCATCGAAATTAAGTTATATTCATCGAGTACATCGAAAATAACTTAAATTCACTTTATTCATCGAAATTAAGTTACATTCATCGAGTACATCGAAAATAACTTAAATTCACTTTATTCATCGAAATTAAGTTACATTCATCGAGTACATCGAAAATAACTTAAATTCACTTTATTCATCGAAATTAAGTTATATTCATCGAGTACATAGCAAATAACTTAAATTCACTTTATTCATCGAAATTAACTTATATTCATCGAGTACATAGCAAATAACTTAAATTCACTTTATTCATCGAAATTAAGTCATATTCATCAAATACATCGAAAATAACTTAAATTCACTTTATTCATCGAAATTAAGTTACATTCATCAAATACATCGAAAATAACTTAAATTCACTTTATTCATCGAAATTAAGTTATATTCATCGAGTACATAGCAAATAACTTAAATTCACTTTATTCATCGAAATTAAGTTACATTCATCGAGTACATCGAAAATAACTTAAATTCACTTTATTCATCGAAATTAAGTTATATTCATCGAGTACATAGCAAATAACTTAAATTCACTTTATTCATCGAAATTAAGTTACATTCATCGAGTACATCGAAAACAACTTAAATTCACTTTATTCATCGAAATTAAGTTACATTCATCGAGTACATCGAAAATAACTTAAATTCACTTTATTCATCGAAATTAAGTCATATTCATCAAATACATCGAAAATAACTTAAATTCACTTTATTCATCGAAATTAAGTTACATTCATCGAGTACATCGAAAATAACTTAAATTCACTTTATTCATCGAAATTAAGTTACATTCATCGAGTACATCGAAAATAACTTAAATTCACTTTATTCATCGAAATTAAGTTACATTCATCGAGTAAATCGAAAATAACTTAAATTCACTTTATTCATCGAAATTAAGTTACATTCATCAAATACATCGAAAATAACTTAAATTCACTTTATTCATCGAAATTAAGTTACATTCATCGAGTACATCGAAAATAACTTAAATTCACTTTATTCATCGAAATTAAGTTACATTCATCGAGTACATAGCAAATAACTTAAATTCACTTTATTCATCGAAATTAAGTTACATTCATCGAGTACATCGCAAATAACTTAAATTCACTTTATTCATCGAAATTAAGTTACATTCATCAAATACATCGAAAATAACTTAAATTCACTTTATTCATCGAAATTAAGTTACATTCATCGAGTACATCGAAAATAACTTAAATTCACTTTATTCATCGAAATTAAGTTATATTCATCGAGTACATCGAAAATAACTTAAATTCACTTTATTCATCGAAATTAAGTTATATTCATCGAGTACATAGCAAATAACTTAAATTCACTTTATTCATCGAAATTAAGTTACATTCATCGAGTACATCGCAAATAACTTAAATTCACTTTATTCATCGAAATTAAGTTACATTCATCGAGTACATAGCAAATAACTTAAATTCACTTTATTCATCGAAATTAAGTTACATTCATCGAGTACATCGAAAATAACTTAAATTCACTTTATTCATCGAAATTAAGTTACATTCATCGAGTACATCGAAAATAACTTAAATTCACTTTATTCATCGAAATTAAGTTACATTCATCGAGTACATCGAAAATAACTTAAATTCACTTTATTCATCGAAATTAAGTTACATTCATCGAGTACATCGAAAATAACTTAAATTCACTTTATTCATCGAAATTAAGTTATATTCATCGAGTACATAGCAAATAACTTAAATTCACTTTATTCATCGAAATTAAGTTACATTCATCGAGTACATCGCACATAACTTAAATTCACTTTATTCATCGAAATTAAGTTACATTCATCAAATACATCTAAAATAACTTAAATTCACTTTATTCATCGAAATTAAGTTACATTCATCGAGTACATCGAAAATAACTAAAATTCACTTTATTCATCGAAATTAAGTTATATTCATCGAGTACATCGAAAATAACTTAAATTCACTTTATTCATCAAAATTAAGTCATATTCATCAAATACATCGAAAATAACTTAAATTCACTTTATTCATCGAAATTAAGTTATATTCATCGAGTACATCGAAAATAACTTAAATTCACTTTATTCATCGAAATTAAGTTACATTCATCAAATACATCGAAAATAACTTAAATTCACTTTATTCATCGAAATTAAGTTACATTCATCGAGTACATCGAAAATAACTTAAATTCACTTTATTCATCGAAATTAAGTTATATTCATCGAGTACATCGAAAATAACTTAAATTCACTTTATTCATCGAAATTAAGTTATATTCATCGAGTACATCGAAAATAACTTAAATTCACTTTATTCATCGAAATTAAGTTACATTCATCGAGTACATCGAAAATAACTTAAATTCACTTTATTCATCGAAATTAAGTTACATTCATCGAGTACATCGAAAATAACTTAAATTCACTTTATTCATCGAAATTAAGTTATATTCATCGAGTACATAGCAAATAACTTAAATTCACTTTATTCATCGAAATTAAGTTACATTCATCGAGTACATCGAAAATAACTTAAATTCACTTTATTCATCGAAATTAAGTTATATTCATCGAGTACATCGAAAATAACTTAAATTCACTTTATTCATCGAAATTAAGTTATATTCATCGAGTACATAGCAAATAACTTAAATTCACTTTATTCATCGAAATTAAGTTACATTCATCGAGTACATCGCAAATAACTTAAATTCACTTTATTCATCGATATTAAGTTACATTCATCAAATACATCGAAAATAACTTAAATTCACTTTATTCATCGAAATTAAGTTACATTCATCGAGTACATCGAAAATAACTTAAATTCACTTTATTCATCGAAATTAAGTTATATTCATCGAGTACATCGAAAATAACTTAAATTCACTTAATTCATCGAAATTAAGTCATATTCATCAAATACATTGAAAATAACTTAAATTCACTTTATTCATCGAAATTAAGTTACATTCATCGAGTACATCGAAAATAACTTAAATTCACTTTATTCATCGAAATTAAGTTACATTCATCGAGTACATCGAAAATAACTTAAATTCACTTTATTCATCGAAATTAAGTTACATTCATCGGGTACATCGAAAATAACTTAAATTCACTTTGATCATCGAAATTAAGTTATATTCATCGAGTACATCGAAAATAACTTAAATTCACTTTATTCATCGAAATTAAGTTATATTCATCGAGTACATCGAAAATAACTTAAATTCACTTTATTCATCGAAATTAAGTTATATTCATCGAGTACATCGAAAATAACTTAAATTCACTTTATTCATCGAAATTAAGTTATATTCATCGAGTACATAGCAAATAACTTAAATTCACTTTATTCATCGAAATTAAGTTACATTCATCGAGTACATCGAAAATAACTTAAATTCACTTTATTCATCGAAATTAAGTTATATTCATCGAGTACATCGAAAATAACTTAAATTCACTTTATTCATCGAAATTAAGTTACATTCATCGAGTACATCGAAAAAAACTTAAATTCACTTTATTCATCGAAATTAAGTTACATTCATCGAGTACATCGAAAATAACTTAAATTCACTTTATTCATCGAAATTAAGTTATATTCATCGAGTACATAGCAAATAACTTAAATTCACTTTATTCATCGAAGTTAAGTTATATTCATCGAGTACATAGCAAATAACTTAAATTCACTTTATTCATCGAAATTAAGTCATATTCATCAAATACATCGAAAATAACTTAAATTCACTTTATTCATCGAAATTAAGTTACATTCATCAAATACATCGAAAATAACTTAAATTCACTTTATTCATCGAAATTAAGTTATATTCATCGAGTACATAGCAAATAACTTAAATTCACTTTATTCATCGAAATTAAGTTACATTCATCGAGTACATCGAAAATAACTTAAATTCACTTTATTCATCGAAATTAAGTTATATTCATCGAGTACATAGCAAATAACTTAAATTCACTTTATTCATCGAAATTAAGTTACATTCATCGAGTACATCGAAAATAACTTAAATTCACTTTATTCATCGAAATTAAGTTACATTCATCGAGTAAATCGAAAATAACTTAAATTCACTTTATTCATCGAAATTAAGTTACATTCAGCAAATACATCGAAAATAACTTAAATTCACTTTATTCATCGAAATTAAGTTACATTCATCGAGTACATAGCAAATAACTTAAATTCACTTTATTCATCGAAATTAAGTTACATTCATCGAGTACATCGAAAATAACTTAAATTCACTTTATTCATCGAAATTAAGTTATATTCATCGAGTACATAGCAAATAACTTAAATTCACTTTATTCATCGAAATTAAGTTACATTCATCGAGTACATCGAAAATAACTTAAATTCACTTTATTCATCGAAATTAAGTTACATTCATCAAATACATCGAAAATAACTTAAATTCACTTTATTCATCGAAATTAAGTTATATTCATCGAGTACATAGCAAATAACTTAAATTCACTTTATTCATCGAAATTAAGTTACATTCATCGAGTAAATCGAAAATAACTTAAATTCACTTTATTCATCGAAATTAAGTTACATTCATCAAATACATCGAAAATAACTTAAATTCACTTTATTCATCGAAATTAAGTTACATTCATCGAGTACATCGAAAATAACTTAAATTCACTTTATTCATCGAAATTAAGTTATATTCATCGAGTACATCGAAAATAACTTAAATTCACTTTATTCATCGAAATTAAGTCATATTCATCAAATACATCGAAAATAACTTAAATTCACTTTATTCATCGAAATTAAGTTATATTCATCGAGTACATCGAAAATAACTTAAATTCACTTTATTCATCGAAATTAAGTTACATTCATCAAATACATCGAAAATAACTTAAATTCACTTTATTCATCGAAATTAAGTTACATTCATCGAGTACATCGAAAATAACTTAAATTCACTTTATTCATCGAAATTAAGTTATATTCATCGAGTACATCGAAAATAACTTAAATTCACTTTATTCATCGAAATTAAGTTATATTCATCGAGTACATCGAAAATAACTTAAATTCACTTTATTCATCGAAATTAAGTTACATTCATCGAGTACATCGAAAATAACTTAAATTCACTTTATTCATCGAAATTAAGTTACATTCATCGAGTACATCGAAAATAACTTAAATTCACTTTATTCATCGAAATTAAGTTATATTCATCGAGTACATAGCAAATAACTTAAATTCACTTTATTCATCGAAATTAAGTTACATTCATCGAGTACATCGAAAATAACTTAAATTCACTTTATTCATCGAAATTAAGTTATATTCATCGAGTACATCGAAAATAACTTAAATTCACTTTATTCATCGAAATTAAGTTATATTCATCGAGTACATAGCAAATAACTTAAATTCACTTTATTCATCGAAATTAAGTTACATTCATCGAGTACATCGCAAATAACTTAAATTCACTTTATTCATCGAAATTAAGTTACATTCATCAAATACATCGAAAATAACTTAAATTCACTTTATTCATCGAAATTAAGTTACATTCATCGAGTACATCGAAAATAACTTAAATTCACTTTATTCATCGAAATTAAGTTATATTCATCGAGTACATCGAAAATAACTTAAATTCACTTTATTCATCGAAATTAAGTCATATTCATCAAATACATTGAAAATAACTTAAATTCACTTTATTCATCGAAATTAAGTTACATTCATCGAGTACATCGAAAATAACTTAAATTCACTTTATTCATCGAAATTAAGTTACATTCATCGAGTACATCGAAAATAACTTAAATTCACTTTATTCATCGAAATTAAGTTACATTCATCGAGTACATCGAAAATAACTTAAATTCACTTTGATCATCGAAATTAAGTTATATTCATCGAGTACATCGAAAATAACTTAAATTCACTTTATTCATCGAAATTAAGTTATATTCATCGAGTACATCGAAAATAACTTAAATTCACTTTATTCATCGAAATTAAGTTATATTCATCGAGTACATCGAAAATAACTTAAATTCACTTTATTCATCGAAATTAAGTTATATTCATCGAGTACATAGCAAATAACTTAAATTCACTTTATTCATCGAAATTAAGTTACATTCATCGAGTACATCGAAAATAACTTAAATTCACTTTATTCATCGAAATTAAGTCATATTCATC